>JACEEZ010023191.1:108939-147808 GCA_016584305.1 Chionoecetes opilio
TTTTTTCTTTTTGTCTCGGAGGGGGTTGGAATGTGTTTTGACTGTGGATGTTCTTCGTTAGGTATTAGTATTTGCTTTTCTCTTCGTTTCTCTCCTCCACTTCACTTCCATCAGTAACTGTGATCTCTTCCTTCATTATATCTTCCTCCTCTCCTGCTCCTTTCTTCCTTCCTCCCCTCCATTTAGCTGTTCGGTATCCATTGTATTTCTCCCATTTTCCTCCTTTTCGTCACTTGACTTAACATCCTCATCCTTCTGGTTTACATTTGCAACGCCCGAGCTAGAGTCATATTTTTTATCATTTTCCATTGTTAAAATCTCTCTCTACAAGTCTGCAGCGATAGGGAGCAAGCGAGTGAGCGAGAGGCATGCGCACTACACAAGCAGACGTTCAGATTGTTACTGCACGAGTCGCCGCAAGAGATTTAACCGATGCTGTCGCCGTGACGTTTCGCTTCACAAGATCTTGCACCCAGAACTTCAAGATTTGGGTCCGCCCCCGTTTCCCCACCAACACCAACACCCCCTTCTTTATCACAACCCCCCCCCCACCATTTCCACCCGTTCTCCATCACCAACACCCACCCCTGTTTCTCCCTCCTTCATCTCTACCCCCGCTTCCTTCTCTATCCCCAACACCTACCTCCGTGTGGGGCATGTTGCTAGCTCTTGAAGCTATCGTAATACATTCATGGCACCGTCAAGGCACTGTCGTGGTTATCGTAGCTCTATCGTGACGCCAAAATGACCGTTAAATTTCCATTTGTGACTTAGTTTTACAGCTATCATGACTTCATCGTGACTATCTTACGACCGTCATGACACATACTTACATGCAGCGTGACATTGTTGTGAGGCTATCGTGGTCTGCGTTTATCGTGGTCAGATTTCACGATAGCGTCAATAATCAAATTGGTGGCGCTATCGTGGTTCGATTATGGAATGTGTGAAGGGAGCTTAAGTCTATCAATAGTGGTGTTCCTCATGGTTATGTCCTATCCCCCACTCTCTTTCTATTATTCATTCATGATTTCCTAAATCTAACTCAAAGCCCTATATATCCACTCTTACGCTTATGATTCTACCCTGCATTTTTCTACGTCGTTTATCAGACGTCCAACTCAACATGAATTAACTAAGTGATTCACGGAGAGATGCCACCGAGCGCCAAACTTCTGATCTTTCTATAATTTCTGATTGGGGCAAAGCAAACCTTGTTTTGTTCAATGCCTCAAAAACCAAATTTCTTGACCTATCTACTCGACAAAACCTATCAGATAACTATCCCCTTTTCTTCAATGACACTCAACTATCTCCTTCTTCTACAATGAACATTCTAGGACTATCCTTTACTAAAAATCTGAAATGGAAATATCACATCTTATCTCTTGCTAAAACAGCTTCTGAGAAGTTAGCTGTCCTGTGGCGTCTGCATCCATTTTTTTCTCCATCTCAGTTGCTTGCTCTGTCAGGGGCCTTATCCGCCCATGTATGGAGTATGTCTCACATGTTTGGGGGGGATCCACTCATACAGCTCTCCTAAACACGGTTGAATCAAAAGTTTATCGTCTCATCAACTCCTCTCCTCTGACTGACTGTCTTCAATCTTTAAATCACCGCCGCAATGTTGCTTTTTTTGCTATCTTCTATCGATATTTTCATGCTCACTGCTCTTCTAAACTTGCTAACAGACTAGGAGTAGGCCAACGTTTTTACGATAAGGCGTTCAGCGCAAATAACCGACTGAGGGCTCTTTGTGCACAGGAGAATGTAGACTTCGCAAACTTCTGGGATAATTTCTACGAGGATCCCATCCTGGTTGAGGATTCCATCCTATTTGGGGATGACGGACTCCACCTCAGCCCCGTCGGCCATGCACGATTAGGACGTCTGCTAAATGATAAAGTTTCTTCTTACAGATCAAAAAACGACGAGCGGACGGCGGTAGCAGCATCACCTTAACCCCTTTCTTACCCCACAGCAACGCTGGGTCACGTCCCGTTTCTGCAAATACAAATCAAAGTAACTTAATCAAGCGCCCTGAAAAAGTGGACCGTAGACGCCCTGCCGGTAAACCCTCACGCAAGGTTACCAAAACTATCAAGGAACTTAAATTACTCTACACAAATGCCAGAGGCATTATTTTAAAGCGTAACGAATTATTAGCATACGTTGTTGCCGAAACGCCAGATATCGTCAGTATCACTGAGAGTTGGGTCAACACAAAAGATAAACATTTATTAGCTGAAATAGCCATTCCAGGCTATAAGACATTCCTAAATTGTCGCACGCATAAAGCAGGTGGAGGTGTCATTCTTTATATTAAAGAAAATTTGCAAGCAATCGAAATCGATAAAGAAAATAAAGATCATTATGACTCAGTCTACGCAAAGATTAAGCTAAACGGTAAATTGCTAACTATTGGGACAATATATTATTGGGACTCCCAAATCTAATGCGGAAGTAGATTGCCTCCTGTATGACGAGATAAAGTCAGTTGTGAACAATAATAACGATACAATTATTTGTGGAGATTTTAACCTACCTCATATAAACTGGAATAATAATTCTACTGATAGAAAAGGTATGCGATTGCTTGATATGGTGAATGAAGTATATTTAAATCAGGTGGTCCGTGAGCCTACAAGGGATAATAGTATCCTAGATTTAGTTTTCACTACCGACATTGATCTGATTGATTACTGCGATATAGGTGAACATTTGGCAAACAGTGATCACAGGCTAATCAGATGCGGCATAAATTGCAATGTAGACATCACAGAAAATCGGTATTAGTCCCCAATTATAATAAAGCAGATTTCACGAGGATCAGCAGGGTACTAAGCGAAGTTGAATGGATTGACCTACTAAATGGTAATAACGCCGAAAACATGTGTAATGTATTCACTAATAACTCCAATCGGTGGTGGAAAAACATGTTCCCATGGTAAGAAAACGTTTGAATAACATAAACAGACCCAGTTGGATGAATAATGAGATCCAACAAATCATTGGCAGAAAGCGCCGAGCGTATAAAGTTTACAAACGATCAAATGCAGACTGCGATTCTAGAGAATACAATGACGTCAAACGTCGCTGCAAAGGACTAATTAAGTCTAAAAAGCGCGAGTATGAAGAAAAAATTGCAAAGGAATCCAAATCAAACCCGAAAAGGTTTTTTCAATACGTTCGAAGTAAGAAAAACGTCAAAACAAGTATTGGACCACTGAAAGATAATAATAATATCTTGGTAAATTATAATAAGAGTATGGCGTTCGTACTCAATGAATACTTTAATGCGGTATTTATTAAAGAAGACGAAACTCCATTACCAGAACCAGTAAACATGTATGCAGGACTCGAAAGGGATAGACTGGTAATAGGAGAGATAACAGTAGACGAAATATCAAGTATTTGCTGAAACTTGACCCAGCAAAATCCGTGGGGTGGACGAAATCTCGCCGCGACTACTTCGCGAATGTCACAGTCAACTTTCGCTCCCATTAAAGATTATTTTCAATAAATCGCTATGTGAAAAAATGTTCCTAGTATGTGGAAATTAGCTAATGTTACACCGATATTCAAGAAAGGGAGTAAGAGCCTCGCAAGTAATTATCGCCCAATTAGTCTAACGTCCGTGATTGTTAAACTATTTGAGAAAATATTGCGGGATAAAATAGTGTCTTTTCTCGATGAAAATAACTCAATACTAAACTCCCAGCTTGGATTTCGAAATAAGAGATCCTGCTTAACAAACCTACTCGATTTTTTTAATGTCATTTATTCAAACTGGGACGCTAAAATTCCCTCGGATGTAATATACCTTGATTTTCAGAAAGCTTCGTACAGTTCCACATAAGCGACTGTTGACCAAGCTAAGGGCACATGGCATAGGAGAGCAATTATGTTCATGGATTGGCGATTGGCTTTCAAATCGTAAACAACGGGTAGTAATAAATGGTGAGGCATCTGATTGGTTAGATGTCACTAGTGGGGTGCCTCAGGGCTCGGTCTTGGGTCCTACTCTTTTTCTGATATACGTATATCAACGATCTGGACTGCGGACTTGTATCTAAAATATCAAAATTTGCAGATGACACCAAATTAGGCGGTAAAGCATATACTAGAGAATACTGCGAACTCATACAAAGTGATCTCGACAAACTATCAGATTGGAGTGATAAATGGCTATTAAAATTCCCAAATTTCCCATAATGTAAAGTAATGCATATAGGCAACGATAACCTCAAATATAACTATCAAATGCAAAAAATCGTTAACTGAGTACAGCAGGAAAAGGATCTAGGTGTCATCATCAGTAATGATCTGAAAACCAGTTCGCATTGCCTAGCTGCCAGTAAAAAGGCAAATATGATGTTGGGCTTTATTAAACGTAACTTTGAACATAAAACTCCGAAAGTAATGACACAATTATACACGTCCTTGGTTAGGCCGCACTTGGAATATGCCGTTCAATTCTGGTCGCCCTGTTCGTAAAGATCAAGCCAAATTGGAATCAGTGCAAAGAAGAGCAACCAAACAAATTCCATCTCTGCGAAATTCATCATATGAAGAGAGACTGCGGAAACTTAATATGTTTTCCTTAAAGGATCGTAGAATCCGTGGGGACTTATAGAAACCTTTAAGATCCTAAAAGGTTTTGATGTCATTAATCAAGAGGACCTATTCGAGCTTTCAACTCAAGTGACAACAAGAAATAATGGTTTAAAACTAAACGGTCAACGTTGCATCACCGATCTCCGTAAAAATTATTTCAATGTTAGAGTCGTTGATCGATGGAACAAGTTACCAGCAAATGTTGTCGGAGCCAACACAATAACTACATTCAAAAACAGACTTGACGCGCACTGTAAAGTAAATGGGTATTGATAGTGCGAATTCGTATCTAGTCCCCCGTATCGATTAGTTGTAGTGGTAGTGGTAGTTGTAGTTAGTATTTTTCATATCCTATCAGTCTGCACTATGAAACTTCCATGTTCCTATCCTCTTTAGGGACATGGTATCATTTTCCAATTGTTTTCTTACAAGTAGTTGATAGTTAGTAGTATGTAGTTCAGCAGATACCCTCGCTATGGACCAATAGGTCTCCTGGTGTCTGTTACGCCTATGTAATCCTATGTAAAACTGCATGCCCCTCCCGCGGCCTCGCTGCACAAGACTTTCTACTCATTCTGATCCCTATTCTCTCCTTCTTTCTAATTTAAGAGTTAATCAGTATCTTTACTCTTTCATCCCTTTCACTGGTAAACTCTGGAACTCTTTTCCTGTTTCTATTTTTCCACCTTACGACTTAAATTTTTTCATGAGAGGAGTGACAAGACACCTCCCGAACTAAATCGGCCCAGCCCCATTTCTTTGTTCTCTTACTGTCTTCTTTATAGGGACTGGCAACTAAGCGGGCTTTTTATTACCTTTTTTTGTGCCCTTGGCCAATCCTTTGTGATGTAAATAGACGAGAAAAAAAAAATATATATCAGGTATATCATAGAGGACTATACTCTTGAGGGTAAACCCGCGCGGCGGCTCTCTTCGTAGTAGGCCAACTACCGCACAGCACAATTCAGAAGTGCTTTAAACTCAAAATATATCATTTTCACTTAAGATATTGAGCTGAAATTTTTACCATGGTATCTTCAGACTATATTTATTTGATTACTGAAGCTTTTAGTCGAAAAAGATTAGGCAGCTAGATGTGAGTCAAGAGAATGCAACGAAGTCAACATTCACATTCATAAGGCTACTTGGGAACATATATTTGTTAAACTTCAAAATAAGAAGTTGAACTGAAATTTTAACCACAGCTTTCCTAAACTAGAGATAGAGATAGAGAGAGAGAGAGAGAGAGAGAGAGAGAGAGAGAGAGAGAGAGAGAGAGAGAGAGAGAGAGAGAGAGAGAGAGAGAGAGAGAGAGAGAGAGAGAGAGAGAGAGAGAGAGAGAGAGAGAGAGAGAGAGAGAGAGAGAGAGAGAGAGAGAGAGAGAGAGAGAGAGAGAGAGAGAGAGAGAGAGAGAGAGAGAGAGAGAGAGAGAGAGAGAGAGAGAGAGAGAGAGAGGAGAGAGAGAGAGAGAGATGAGAGAGAGAAGGAGAGAGAGAGAGAGGAGAGAGAGAGAGAGAAGGGAAGAGAGATAGAGAGAAGAGAGAGAGAGGAGAGAAAAGAGAGAGAGAGAGAGAGAGAGAGGGGAGAGAGAGAGAGAGAGAGAGAGAGAGAGAGAGAGAGAGAGAGAGAGAGAGAGAGAGAGAGAGAGAGATATATAGATAGATAGATATATATATGTATATATATATATAATATTTTTGAAGTTTGCAAAAAACACTTGATAGCACATAATCAAAGTTGATAGTCAAAAGAATGCGATAAACCCACTATAGTATACAATATACCATACCGCCTCATAAACCATATTTTTTTTTGTATAAATTGAAACATCTATAAATATATATATTTTAATGAAACCTCAACCATACAATGTTGACTAGATATTTTGTGTTATATGTGAGGTCGTTTTAACACGTATTACTTCATTAGATCACATAAGTAGTCACTTATTTGGCATCCTACTTGTTAACTAATCAGCAGAGGGATTGCGTTGAAGCAGTCACTGTTTGCTCCCTACTCCTCCTTCCTCTGTAACTTGTTTCTTCCTGGTGTACCTCGCTCTTCTCTCCTCACCACTGGGCGCCACTGACAGACACCTCAGACACTGACAGACACATCACATACACTGACAGACACCTCACATACACTGACAGACACCTCACATACACTGACAGACACCTCACATACACTGACAGACACATCAGACACTGACAGACACCTCACATACACTGACAGACACCTCACATACACTGACAGACACCTCACATACACTGACAGACACCTCACATACACAGACAAACACCTCACATACACTGACAGACACCTCACAGACACTGACAGACATCTAAAGTGAGGCTGACGCCTATTTCAGTGGGGCGCTTGAGGTCTCCCCTGTTCAAGGTCCTATTCATGAGCATGAACTCGTCGGTGCACCTGTTTTCCTCTTCCAGTTCAACGCTAGCGTGCAGCTCGAATCCATCCTTGTCCACCATGATGGTAATGCAGTCGTCGCACCTTGACATTCTGGTCACTTTGTGGCCAAGTTAACCAGATATGTGGCCCAGGGCTGCCTTAGCCATGTCAGGTGGTTGGTAGACAGGCTCGCCATCACGTTTGTAGTACTGACGAGGCTCTCGTACAAGGACTCAGCCACCTCCTCGTCGACATCCTTGTCAAACTGCCTGGCAGCTGACAGCTCCCCGGTAAGCTCAAGACCACAGTCTTGTGTCTCACTCGGTGCCTGAAACAGTTTTGGAACTAGTGAAAAGTACAGCAATGATAAGTCAGTAATGACATAATTAAAATATTACGTCATTATTGGCTTGTAGGGAATGGTGCGAGAGAACGTTTATATATAAAAATTTAAGACAAGAAATAAAAGTAGTGGTTTTGTATATAGACTTAATTTTTTTTTTAATATATTTATATGTCTATATATGTGTTTACTTCTATGGGTTTTCAAACAAGAAAATAAGAAAATAAGCACTAGTAATATTTTTTTAAGAAAATTCTTCAAATCGTTATTAAATATAAAATTGGCAAATGGATGTTATATTTTTATTTAAAAAAAACCAAGAAACACTCACAAAATAACAATAGTTAATCATTTAAATTTTTCTCTAATTAGATACAAAGTAGAATGTTTTTTACATGATTTTAAGACAAACATTATTCAGGCAAAAAGTTATCACCTGAAGTCTTTCTTTATTAAGGAAGCTTGGATCGTTGACCTTGTTACAGAGATCGTTGAAGTCGGCAATCTTATCAGTGACCCATAACTCCGTCTCCAGCTGCTCCATGGCCTGAGCGTGTAAGTCCACCCTAGTTAAAGAAAGAAAAAAATATTAAGTGACCAGTTTTAGGCATAATTTTCACTTGTCAATCAATTAATACTATTTTTCTCTAATTACGTAGTTACAATTTACAGAGCACTTCTACATATTTAAAAAAAATACTTTTAATAGATAAAATTTACATTGGCACACTCAAACATATGCAATTATTTTGAATACATAAATGCATGTATGTATGTATATATGTATGCAGATTTATATGCATATGTATGTATGTAATTGTAAAAAAAAATCACATCGGAAAGAGAAAGCAGCTACAGACGTATAATAGGGTCGTGAATGTAATGCATCAAATCAAACTGGGTCGCTATGAAAAAAGTTTGAAGAACACTGCTCTACACCTGCTCCGGGCCGCATATTGTCGAAGTCTATTGCTATACGGGATCAGGGGAAATTGGAACCAATCAGCGCGCGGTGAGAGCGGGGGTGTGGGAGGGGCTTGTACTTAGACGTCCACACACAATATTTACGGGTAACTTCCTACTTTTGTGGGCAGTTATTGTGCGTGACTTTATTTAAATAATATGTTTGTAGCGAGAGAGCAAAAGAGAGAGAGAGAGAGAGAGAGAGAGAGAGAGAGAGAGAGAGAGAGAGAGAGAGAGAGGAGAGAGGAAGAGAGAGAGAGAGAGAGAGAGAGAGAGAGGGGGGGGGGAAACAGTATAAGATGAATTTATTAAATATTATAATTGTATGCTGTATAATTAAGACAGAGAGAGAGAGAGAGAGAGAGAGAGAGAGAGAGAGAGAGAGAGAGAGAGAGAGAGAGAGAGAGAGAGAGAGAGAGAGAGAGAGAGAGAGAGAGAGAGAGGAGGGAGGGGAAACAGTAAAAGATGAATATTAAATATATAATTGTATGTTCGATAATAAGACAGAGAGAGAGAGAGAGAGGAGAGAGAGAGAGAGAGAGAGAGAGAGAGAGAAAAGAGAGGGGAGAGAGAGGAGAGAGAGAGGATGAGGAGATGAGAGAAGTAGAGCTGATAATAAGAGAGAGAGAGAGAGAGAGAGAGAGAGAGAGAGGAGAGATAAGATGAAAGAAAATATAAGAGCTGAATAAGAGAGAGAGAGGAGAGGAGAGAGAGGAGAAAAGGAAAAAAAGAGGAGGAGAGAGAGAGAGAGAGAGAGAGAGAGAGAGAGAGAGAGAGAGAGAGAGTTGACTTACGGTCAGCGTAGAGACAGGACGCGCGGTTAAAATAGCTCCCGCCTCCAAACCTGTTACGGCAACACAAGCTGTGAATCTTTTCATTCCTTTCTCTCTAGCTTTCCATCTGCTCACTTGCCTAGATTCTCTGTACCTTATACTGACAGACCGAACCCTGAAGGAAGAGCCGTTTAGGGCTCGCCATGATGGGACCCTTATAGAAGGGTGGGGTTGGTGAGGTACAGAGAGGCAAACCGCTGTTAGGGTGTTAGGTGTTAGGTTTTCCCACTTGCTGGGCATCTCAGGCTTTCCCTAAGGTCACTCCCTACAACCCCTGGAGGGGGGGGGGGTTAGGCCTGGGGCTAGGCGTCTGAGAATAGGCAGGCCTCCGAGCATTTTCTATACTTTCCATTATGAACTTGAGAAATAGTAAAAATATTCAAACAAACTGGACGGCGGCAACACCACCAACCTTGCCACCACACCCTCCCTCAGCCAGCCAACCAGCCCCACCTCCGCCACCACCCTGTCTAACCAACCTACCGCCTCCTTGACTCGCCACCAACCTCCACTTGAAAGAGAGGATCCCGGGTCATCCAGGCAACACACGACTGATGATGAGCAGAACATAGACGTCACACCTCTAGACAACGGGTCTAGCACACCCAGCAACGACACACTTGACAACGGGACTTGCACTCCCGCCGCCCCCGACAACCCCACTAATGCGACGCTCCTACCCTCTTTAACCAACCAAGAGATTCTCCTACCTTCCACTAGTACTGTGACTAACATCGCCAACCCTGAGCCATGGAAAGAGGTTAAGACCAAAGCCCAGGCCCGCAGAGACAGAAATGCCACCTCCTCCGACATCCCCACCACCTCACCTGGCTCGGGAAACTCTGGCGACACCGCCCAGCCTTGGACCCTCCAACCACTTTGCACAAAACCAAACTCACGCCCTCAACTGGCCCCTCAGATTGCTCTACCTTAAACAACAGCCCCAATGGTACGAGTCCCTCAGACAGAGGGATTCGAGACTCCCTATACCCTGATAGACGCCATAGAGGACGCCTATCCACAGCTGAATTTCACAGCCCGCCCCGGCAAAAACAACGATTTCCTACTTCACCCCGAGGACGACGATACTCTAACTGCTCTTCTAAGCCTCACATCCGTCAACTCCAAACCTGTGAAGCTACACCTAGTACAGCCCACCCCACCAAAAATCACAGGAATAGTGATGGGTTACCCACTCCGCCTCCCGCTGGAGCCCCTTCAAAAACACCCCCATGTCCTGGAGACGACTCGCTGCACCGCCACGAGAGATGGAGTTTCAACACGTCAGGTTCGCGTCACACTGGAGGGACAAACTCTACCCAGTCAGCTGGACCTGGGAGTGTGGGGAACATTTTACCTCCGCCCCATCTCCCCGGAGCCCACGCGTTGCTACCGCTGCCACGCTTTCGGCCACACCATCTATCGCTGCCGACAGGCCAAGAAATGCGGTATATGCAGCGGCCCTCACGACACCTCCATATGTCTCGAGAAATTCAAAAGAAAGGAACAAATCACATCGTGCTGCCCCAACTGCGGCAAAGCTCACCACGCATGGAACCCCAAATGCGAAGAGAGGCGACGACACGTCCTTCAGGGAATACAAGGCCAAGCCGCATGGCTGAAGAAACACTCCGAGACTCCACCAGGAACCTTTACATGGGGCGCTCCTCGACAGCCCCGCCCCGCACAATCTACTCCTCCCAACATCCTCGAGGAGTTTCCTTCCCTACCTGCTCCCAAGATCCAGACACAACAAAATCAATCCCCGCTCACACCCCTAAGCCCTGCTTCAATCCCATCCGTGGCAACACACAATCAAGCCCACCTGAACATCACTGCTCACCCCACCCAAGCTCCCACGGCAACAGCCACACCACCTTCACAGCCGACCACAGACAGGAAGAGTCTCGTCACTCTCCCAGTAACAGCTCTCAAAGGCCTCCTCTAGGCTAAAGGCCTAGTCATGTCCATAGCGACACTCCTCAAGAAGGAAGTGGACTCGTCAGTCGTGATGCCCCTGGTAGGGCGACTAGTCGATCAGACGCTCCTCACTCACTCACCTCAAAACTCCACGAGCCCCCTTCTGCCCACCCAGCAGCAAAAATCACAGATAAAAACTCACGCTACTTCCCCCATCACACCCGACTCTTCCAACACCTTCCCCTCCCCCTCCCCATCACTCAACCCAGATCCGGACCCGCAAACCATCGGACTCAACAAGACTCAGCCAGACCTTTCCCCAGACATGACTCAACCAACCCAATACAACAACCTGGCTCCAGCCATGACGAAGCCGAGGCCACGCCACCCACCAGGGACGGAAACATAAATCATGGAGGGCTTCGCCTCCTGCAGTGGAACATCCGTGGAGTCCAGGGCAAGCTCCACCTCCTCCATGAAGCAGCCCACGGAGAAAACATAGACGTTTTTCTCCTCCAGGAGACCTTAGCCACCACATCGCCCCCGGTCTCCCTCCGAGGATACCAAAGTTTTTCCCTACCCAATATACAAGGGGGAGCCAACGGATGCTCTATTCTTGTAAATAATAACATTCAGTGCTCTACCATCGCAGCTCCCATCCCTTGTGGCCCGAGAGTGGAAATCCAGGGCGTCACACTACACCAGTGATTCCCAACCTTTACACTTTGGAGGAACACCTGTAATAATTTTTCATATTCCAAGGAACCCCTATAATATATAGTATACTAATATATATATATATATATATTATATATATATATATATTATATATATATATATATATTATATATATATATAATATATATATATTATATATATATTATTTTTCTAAGAAAAGTTCTTGAGCAATATAATTCATATGAAATCTACAATTACATCACATGTCATGAGAGTTCACACTAATAAGTCAATAAGGTTATGACTTACCTTCAGTGTGACACTTGGGCTTGTTTCTCTTTGCGTATCTGTGAAATTCTTGGCCGAATTTTTGACAGACACACACGCAGTTCTTCCTCGACAGACAGAAGACGATTTCTTGATTTGCTTTTAATGACGGTCAGGCATGAGAAAGCTTGTTCACAGAGGTAAGAAGTTGAAAACTGGAGTAAAACATCCAATGCTTTTACTGAGATGACAGGGCACTCTGCTTTGCTGAAATCCAAAACTTGTCAAGTGATACTTCATAAAATTTCATTTTCAAGGTTCGATCGCACTGTAGTTCACTCAGTTCTTCCTCTTCTTGCAGACTAAGTAGGTTTTCTGTACTTGGTGAAAACTCAGTGAAGGGGTTTCTCACCCAGTCATACGTATCTGATGACAAGGAGGGGAAGTACTTATGAAGTTTTTCTGACAGTGATCCCAAATGACTTGTAATTAATGGAATGAGATTTTTATATTCAGTTTGAGTTTGAACTTGAAGTAGGAGTGGAAACATTTCGACGTTTCGACTCTTGAAAGGTGCTTTTTCCAAACAGCGAGTTTATTCTTAAATGCAAGAAGTTTGTCTGTGGAAGTCAGAATGTTTTCCTTAACACCCTGCATGCTGGTGTTCAAGTTATTTAAATGCTGATAAATATCTGCTAAATATGCTAGTTTCATTTGCCAGTTTGTAGATTCAAGACATTCACAGAAACTGGATTTATTATTCTCTTTGAAGAAAAGCAGCAGTTCCTGTCGCAGCTCGAATACCCTTGTCAAAACTTTACTTCTCGAAAGGCATCGAGCCTCTGTGTGCTGTAGAAGCGTCACGTGATCTTTTTGCATGTTTTCACACAACCTTGCAAATATGCGAGACTTCAGAGGGCGCTGCTTTATAAAGTTGACCATGTTCACAGTTATATCAAGGACTTGTTTTAAATCATCCCCAATAGTTTTTGAAACCAGAACTTCTCGGTGGAGAAAGCAGTGAGTTATTATGACTTCAGGGTTTTTTTCTTTCACGCGTGATACAAAGCCTTGTACTGAGCCAATCATTGAGGGAGCACCATCAGTGCAGATTCCAACGCATCGGTTCCATGACAAACCACAAGATTCCAGGTAAGAAGACAAGATGTTGAAAATGTCGTGGCCTTTGGTAGTTTCTGGCAGTTCTTTACAGCAAAAATAATTTTCCATTATTTCACCTTCATTTTCAAATCGTACAAATGCCAGCAGCTGAGCTTTACCAGCCCGTCAGGGTGGCAAGGTTGGTAGAGACGTGAGTTCGCAATGTGCAGCGTCCCTGTGCATTCGGTCAGCGGTTCGAGTCCGCCTAGTTCGTGCTGACGTGGCGGCGCTTTGTATAGTCAATAACCTTGTAGTTGGTACTTGCAAAGTGTCTAGATAGGATGAAAATCTTATCTTATCTGAGCTTTACCAGTTATATCAGTTGTCTCATCTACTTGGAGAGCAAAGTTATTATTTTGCAGTATTTCAGACAAAATACCAGAAATATTGTTGGACAGGTCATCCACACGCCTACTAATTGTATTATCAGAAACAGGAACCTTGCTTAATTCACTTTCAGCTTCTTCACCTAGCATTGTTCTCACAATTATTTTGCAAGCAGGCATTATTAGGCTTTCTGCAATAGTGTGACTTTTCATTTTCTTGGCAACTAGCTCAGCCACTAAATAGCTTGCTTCTTGGGCCTTATCACTGATGGTTACCTTCTTTTCAAAAACTTTTTTTTTTTCTGTTGTGAATCCAAGAGTCTTCGAAAATAATCCACGGTTTCATTTGACAAGTGGCTGTGATTAGTAGTGAAGTGTCGCTTTAACTTGGCTGGGGCCATAGCTGTGTTAGCGAGCTTTTTTTCCCACAAACAATGCACAAAGGAAGTGGACAGTTTTCTTCTCCAGTCCATGTAAAGCCAATGGCCAGATAACTGTCATTGTAAAGGCGAGTTCTTTTTAACATCTTTCACTTTTCCTTGACTCGTACTTGGCTGTGGTATTTGTGATTCTTCGTCACTGTCCTCCTCTCCACTGACATGCTTTCTTTTCAAATATTTGAACATGCTTCAGTCTTTAAAATCCGTATCAAACTAATGTTAACTGGTGAGATTAATTAACACAACGTTTCACTCGGTTGCGCTGCTCAAAACTGACTGAAGGAAGATGTGTGAAAGGCTGGGCTGGGGCTCGTGACACGTATGATACTCGTACGGGGCTGCGTCACCCTCCTACCTAACCCCTGTGTCGCCAAACTTGCGGAGTAGGAATGAAGGGCGTATCCCGCACCGGCAATAACACTATTTTTTTCTTAATTCTATGCATATTATTTGCTCTCATTACTATATACATTGTACTGACTGACACGTACGAGTATGTTGGTGTCTGGAAAGTGTTTGTGACGTGTTGTTGAGTAGGAATTATGAATTATGAATTAAGATCACTGTCATTTTGTAATAGCACATAATTATTTTACGGTTCCTCGCGGAACCCCTGGTGATGGTCGGCGGAACCCCAGGGTTCCGCGGAACCCCGGTTGGGAATCACTACACTACACCTTGCCCATTCCACCCTCGACTTATACAACATCTATAAGCCTCTCGACGTCAATTCCCTTGAGCTAGGTGAGCACCTCGCCCACGCCGCATCCTCGCCGACCTTCATAGGCGGGGATTTTAACTGTCACCACCCTATTCTTCACTCTCCATGTCGTACCAATTCAGCAGGACGGCAGCTCGAGACCGCCCTCACAGGCACCCCTGGCGTTGCTCTCCTCAACAACGGAGAGCCAACGCATATGCACGGAGGACGCCTTGATCTCTCCTTCGTAAAATGACATTCTTCGCCCCTCCACTCTTGGGCCCTCCACCCCACATAACCAGCGACCACTTGCCATAATTTGCATCTCAACCTACAAATCCCTCTCCCCAGCCACCGCTCCGATGGAACAAAGCCAATGGGCNTTGGTTTTACTTTGGGGGTAATTTTGAATTTGGTACATTAGCGATTTTGAGTGAATAATAAGCAATTTTTATAGATATAATACTGTTTATTCTCCCTTGTCCACTAAATCTTTTTTTTTGGAATTTATTCACTTTCGTAATTTATGGGCTAACAACCGACGATTTTTAAATAGCCGGAAAGTCGGGTGAAGGGTTTTGGGGGTAATTTGACTTTTTTCTTTCTCTCCTCTCTCTCTCTCTCTTCCCCCTTTTTCCCCCTCCTTCCCCTTCTCTTCTCATCTCATCTCTTCGCTCTTCTCTTCTCTCCCCTCTCTCTCTCTCTCTCTCTCTTCTCTCTACTCTCTCCTTTTCTCTCTCTTCTCTCTCTCTCTCTCTTCTCTCTCTCTCTTCTCTCTCTCTCTCTCTCTCTCTCTTCTCTCTCTCTTCTCTCCTCTCTCTCTTCTCTCTCTCTCTCCCCTCTCTTCTCTCTCTCTCTCTCTCTCTCTCTCTCTCTCTGTGTGTGTCTCTCCCTTTGTTTTTTGTTCCTTCCCCTCCCGTTTCATGGTTCCTTTTTGAAACATGGCATTAAAGAAGTCAATTCAATTAGACTCACAAGGAAGTTAATTATGTGGAGAGATCGATGCATAAATGACGATACGTTTTTGACTTGTGTTGCTGTTGTTGTTGTTGTTGTTGTTGTTATTGTTGTTTTTGAGTTGATGGTATCTTTATGGACACCTGACGAGAGAGAGAGAGAGAGAGAGAGAGAGAGAGAGAGAGGAAAAGAGAAAAAAGAGAGAGAGGGGAGAGAGAGAGAGAAGAGAGAGGAGAGAGAGAGAGAGAGAGAGAGGAGGGGAGAGAGGAGAGAGCGAGAGGGGAAGGAGAGAGAGAGGAGTGAGCGAGAAGAGTGAGAGGAAGAGAGGGGAGAGCGAGAGGAGTGAGAGAGAGAAGAGGGGGAGAGGAGAGAGAGAGAGAGAGGAAGAGGAAAAACCAACGGCTAAAAAACGGGGCGCTCCTTCAGGCAGTTGTCAGTGCTGCCAACAGGAGGAAAGCTGACATTCGGAGGGAGCACTGTCTAAACTGGTGTCGAGGGCTCGACTCCCACTCGTCACTCGGTGAAATGTGGCGACAGTTATAAGTCATCGCAGGCAACAAGCGGCCCATCCGACCTCCCCACCCCGACCCTGCTCGCGAAGCAGAGAGGCTAGCCTCCTCATTTGCCACTCGCACTGCATGACAATCTCCCAGCTGGGGCCCACGCGACAGATTGACAGAGCCCCCTGCCAGCAAGAAATGATAAAGTAGACCGCGCCTGTGATGATCAGTCAAACACCAACACATCCCTCACCCTCCTCGAACTACGCCGGGCACTTAGGACGAGTGGAGATACCTCCCCCGGGGCTGACAAGATTACATACTCCATGATCACCAACGCAGGCTCAGATGGTCACTCCGCCCTTCGCACCCTCTTCAACGCCTCCTGGGAGGCCTGCAAACTACCATCAAAATGGAAGGAGGCTACCATCATACCCATACCTAAGCCCAAAGATCCTGGTGCCATGCGCCGTATCTCCCTCCTCAGCTGTGTGAGCAAAACCATGGAGCGGATAGTCCTAAACAGGCTAACCTGGGCTGTCGGTCCGCTCCATCAAGACCTCTTTGCCTACAGGCGGGGCATGGGAACAGCTGAATGTCTATCCACACTTCTATGCGCTGCCAATTCCGGAGGTACCACAGTTGCCTTTCTCGATCTCGAGAAAACCTTCGAACTCGCCAACTGCACAGTGATCCTTTCGCTTCTGGTCCGCAAGGGAGTAAGCGGCAAACTCCTTATATGGCTCAGGGACTTCCTCTCGGGCCGAGCGGCCAGAGTTGCCTTTCAAGGAGAGACGTCTCAACTCCATCAACACGAAAACGGAACACCCCAGGGCAGCATTCTGAGCCCCTTCCTATTTATCCTATTTAACATATTAATGGAAGAACTCATCTCTCTCCCACTCCCACCCGGTACTAAGCTTATCTGCTATGCGGACGTCCTCGCCCTCTACTGCACTGGACCTGCCCACGCACCACGAGCCCAGAACCTGCTGACTGACATAACCACCAAGTGTAGGGAACTAGGCTTGAAGCTGAATGTGGCAAAATCGAAGGCCATGCATGGCCTTTAGGTGTGATGCGCCGCGCGCCCCGCTCTATATCCTGGACACACCACTCGCCTGGGTTACGTCGCACCAATACCTGGGCATCTGGCTCGACAACCGTCTCAACCTCTGCACCCACGTAGCTTACCTACAGGAGCGCGAAAACAGCAGGATCTCCGTCCTACGGGCAATCACTGGCTTAAAAGGGGGGGCCAGTTTCCAGGTGAAGCGCACCTTTTACATTCCCCGCCATCCGCTCTCTCCTGGACTATAGCGCTCAATGCCTTATCTCCCTCACGAACACCCTACACCAAAAACTAGAGGCCACACAAAACAGCGCCCTGAGAGTCATCATCAACGCCCCTAGATGGACTAAGATCTGCAACCTGCAGCAAGAGTGCCAGGTAGTCCCGACTCGGCGCTGTATCGAAGAATGGACCGCCTGCCTGCTCGCCAAAATGACCCACCTGCCCTACCCCTTCGCCCCTCCCGCCAAGGTTGCAACTCATCTTGCCAGGCCCGCAACAACCTTCGGCGGCAAGTTGGCCAGCGTGCGCGCAGAAGCAATTCTCACTATGGGAATACACGAAACAACCTCCTCAGTTAAGGGCGAGGACCTCCCTCACCCGAACTTCGCTACGCCACCGCCTTGGAGCCCTCCTCCAATCACCACATCACTCCACAGTCTTGAGCGCCCAAAGGCACACTGGCTCCCCGCTGCCTTACGTTGGAAATGCGACAGGTCATGGAGGACTTGGGCGACCCTGCCTCCCTCACTATCTTCACAGACGGGTCAGTAGATCCTGCCACAAGAGCAGATAGAACGGCTTTTGTGAGCGGACAAACCAAAGAAACAATGGCGTCTAACAGGGTGGCGCCAGCTGCCTCCAGGTTGAACTAGTCGCCATTCGTGGCGCTCTTCACCACGCCCTGGAGAGTCACTCCCCTCATGTCATCATACACACAGACTCAAAATCCTCTATCCAGGACCTCAGAGACACCAGCCACGGGACAACATTCACCTCCTCACCTCCACTCTTTTTCTGGCCCAAGCGACTGGGTGCACGTGGCTGCAAAATCACCCTCAATTGGGTTCTCAGCCATGTAGGCCTTAGTGGCAACGAAGCAGCTGACAGAGCTGCAAAACAGCCGTGTTCTCCCCAACCCCAATACGGCTGTTCTGCCCAGCCTCTCCCAAACTCTACTTAAAATAAAGTCTGCCTCGCACGCCTTGTCCCGCCAGCAACACGAGGCCACAGTTGCTCTGTCATCACCCCCTGCCCTGGTACGCTGCTGCAAAGCCTACCACCCCCCTTCCCCAAGGACCCATCCATCGCCCCACACGTACGGGACCGACTACACCGTCTCCGTCTCGGCTTTCCCTGCTTTAAGGAAATCCGCCAGGGCGCTGTGGGGCATCACCTGTGATCACTGCCAGGTCACCTCCCTCTTTGCACTCCAACACTACCTTTCCCGAAATTTCGAGGCAACCTCCCACTTCAGGGAACGCCTCCCACCTCATCCGCAGCCCGGATATCAGGTGCCGCCGCCGCCTTTTGCTGCGGTTTAAACAGATCTGCCCTCTGGCCACTCTCACCTCCGCCGTTCGGGAGTACCCCACCCCCCCAGGTAGCTCCAACACACTGCCTTTTTTGTTATTGTAATGCCACAATTCCACAGGCGAGCTGCTATAGGCAAAAGCTCGCGTCAACCACAGTGTTGACCTAAAATTAACAACAGAGAGAGAGAGAGAGAGAGAGAGAGTGAGAGGAGAGAGGAGAGGAGAAGAGAGGAGAGGGGGGGAGGAGAGGAGAGAGGGAGAGAAGAGAGAGAGAGAGAGTGAGGAGAGAGAGAGAGAGGAGGAGAGAGAGAGAAGAGAGAGAGAGAAGGAGAGAAGAGAGAGAGAGAGATTTTGACCTATACATAAATAATTCGTACATATATGAACTACCTCGTGTAGGCCTCACAGCCTCTTGTAGCTTCCTTATTTTCTTATGTTCTTATGTTCGTATGTTCTTATATTGGTCTAATGAACTAATTGACTTAAAATAACTCGCAATCCCGTCTTTTCTTGTTTCTTGTTGTTGTTGTAGGAGCTTCATTATGAAGGGAAAGATGACAAGTAATTACTATGTGTGGAAGAACCAAGAGTAATAATGTGCACAGGAGAAGAGAGACAATGTATCGTGGATCAAGAATGACGAGTAGTAATAGAGAAGGTGTGAAAAATAAAAGGACTTGATACAAAGAATGAGGAAACTCGCAGGTGTGTATGTGTGTGTGTGTGTGTGTGTGTGTGTGTGTGTGTGTGTGTGTGTGTGTGTGTGTGGGGTGTGTGTGTGTGTGTTTGTGTGTGTGTGTGTGTGTGTGTGTGTGTGTGTGTGTGTGTTGTGTGTGTGTGGGTGTGTGTGTGTGTGTGTGTGTGTGCGTTTTGCTGGTATTGTTTGTATTGTTGTTTATTGTTTTCATGATGATGATGATGATGATGATGATGATGATGATGATAATGTTGCAAATGTTCTGACAAGATTATCTTTTTCTGAGAGATTTTTGCAGTGCATTTTAAGAATCTAATATTTGTTTTTTTTCATACAAAATAACTTTCTCTTCTTCTAATTAGTCTAGTAGTCCAGTGGACCCCACGTGCACCCCCTGGACAATCTAATGAGACCTACTTTTTTAGATGCACAAATATGTCTCGCAAACAAAAATCAATGTTAACACTGTCAACTAATGTCCCATGGGGTTCGTATGGCGGCCATCTTGGATTTCGTCGATCGCTAAATATTTGACTTTCTCGAAATTACCAAAATGTCCATAAAATCACAAATAATGTAGTTACAAATTTAATTTTGGTGCCCACGTGACAAGAATAGCATGGCCTATTATAATAAGAACAATTAATGCAGTAATTGGTACAAGTTTAGTCATGGAACGGCAAGAACGTAGCTGTCTCCAGTTCCAATGCAAAATGATACGACTCAGAGTGGCCCAATCGATGGAGAATGGTGGTCAGCTGCTTGTTGCGGTAAAGGTGCCTGATATTGGTACATAGCAAAATGTGCTTCGGCAACTTCCACTCGCCATTTGTCACAGCCCGACACAAATCTTGTCCAATTGACAAAACAAGGCGTCTACTTTTCTCATTTGACTCTGCTACATCGGGTGTGCCAGCCAATAGAAGGTTTATAAATCTCACCAGATGCTCAGGTAGGAGTACGTCAGTCTTGATCTGCATGTCTTCCACAGTAGGAGGCCATGGAAGCGCGGCTGTACTCTTGTGTGCTTGTTTGATTGTTCCGCGGAGAAGGAGGGCAACATCGAGGACTGTATCAGCGCTGGCCAACTTATATGCCAATGATACTGCATCAGCAACTGTTATTGTGGTGCTGTATACCAAACATATCGATATGCATCCCTTGGCAGCAACCTTGATGAACTCTATCTTGTCACTAATATCATGGTTCTTCAGACGGTTCATCAGCTTCTCGCTTCGATAGTCCTGGTTAGGAATGTTTTGCTGTTCAAGTTCGGTGATGTAGATGAGGCGCAGGGTTGAGAGCTGTATGATCTGTTTCTGTTCAACTATATGCTTCTGGATGTGTTCTACCACCAATTTGAAGGCTGCGTTATGGGCAGCAGCCCTATGGGCCTGATCAGTGTCTAAGTTACGGTTCTCCTCTCGCTCCTGTGCCCGGATGTGATTTCGATATTCCGTGATGAAGGACATTCTGCATTCGGAATGGAACTGTGCTTCAACGGCAAATAAGTCCTTTCCTTTCACCTGTCGGTATAGACTAGTCTTTCCCAGTTCAAGGGCCTGGGACTCGATGCTTTTCCAAGCAGGGTCTTTGTGTTTCCATGATAGGAATTTGATGGGTCTCTCGGTGTTTCCAGATACCTTTATTTCAAACTTCTCGCAGAACATACATTCAGGTGGGAATAGTTGGGAACTCTCAGCAGATGACAGTTTGCGCGGAGAGTGATGCTTCGTGGACATAGATGCTACGGTCGAATCATTCAAGCGATGTAAATTTGCTGTGAAGCGCTGGTAACATGGTCTGTGGTATCCTATCATCTCCAAGTCAACGCCTTCGAGAGTCTGGTATCTGAGCACACACTGTTTCCATACGGCGAGGTGAATTGGGAGGTTCAGTCATTCGATTTTCACGGATTTCATGTAGATATGCTAATTTTTCATCTGGGTTTCCTCTCACATTTCTGAAAGATGTCAAGGGACCATAGTATCAGATGTCTATTGCGTGTACGATACATGATGGGCATTTAGGGTTTTCAGATCTGGCTGATATTTTGTCGCTTTTTCGTTTCCTCGTGCTAGCCATGATTTAGTTCAGTTATATTCCACCACCAGAAAGAACTACGGATGTACCACACAGAATGTTAGGTCACTGACATACCATCTACACCAGGGGTTCTCAAACTGGGTGCCGCGGCACCCTGGGGTGCCACGGACAGCGCCTAGGGATGCCACAAGATTGCCATGAATTTTGGCAATAATGGCAATAGAATGTAATAGTACTCCTTGCGTAACCAAATTTTCTTTGTTTATACGCGTCGGTCGTCCAGTACCTGATCGGTTCTTGTCCCATTTTTGTCAGTGAGGCACTATACATCGAGCTGTACGTGTGTATTCCTTGCTGCTTCTGATATTCTGCAGCTGTATTGAACTTGCAATGGATAATTTTGTCATTAAGAAGAAAAAAACATGGGAGATAGTGGTGAGGGTGAAGAAGGAAACGAAAGTAGAAGTACGAGTGAAAAAGATTTGGCCATTCCCACAGCAAAAAAATCAGCTTCCAAAAAAAGCAGGAAAAATCGCTCCTATTTGGATAATATCTAGATTTGGGATTCTTTTGGTGTGGCGATGAGGTTAATCCTACACCACTGTGTGTTATTTGTGGTGATAAATTAGCTAATGAGGCGATGGTACCAGCAAATTAAAGAGGCATTTATCTTTGAAACATGGTCATCTTGCCAACAAGCCTCGATCCTACTTTGAAGGACTTTTAAATGAGCAAAAACAACAGAGGGTGATGCTTTCTAAAACAGTCACAGTTTCTGATAAAGCACAAGAGGCCAGCTACTTAGTTGCAGAGTTAGTCGCCTAAAAGCATGAAACTCATACAATAGCAGAGACACTAATTCTTCCGGCTTGTAGTGCCATTGTAAAAACAATGTTTGGAAGTGAAGCAGAAAAACAAGTGAAAAAAATTCCCCGTCTCGGATAGTACCATCAGCAGACGGATTCATGATATGTCAGCAGACATAGAGGAAACTGTATGTGCCTCTGTAAAGGAAAGTGAAATGTTTGCACTTCAGGTAGATGAGTCCACAGATATTGGAGGTAAGGCTCAACTATCGGCATTCATTCGCTACATTCATGATGTTAAAATAGTGGACCAGTTTTTCTGTTGTAAGGAACTTGAGGAAACAACAACAGGCAATGATATTTTCGCTACATTAAGTGAGTACATAAAATCAGTTGGTTTGTCCTGGCAATCTTGTGTAGGGATTTGTACAGACGGGGCGCCTGCCATGATTGGCTCAATTAAAGGATTGTGTCACTAGTGAAGAAAGAAAACAGCAGTGTCATAACAACACATTGCTTTCTCCATCGTGGAAGCGCTGGTTGCTAAGACAATTGGCAATGATTTGAAGTCTTGGTACTGGAGAAAGTTGTAAAAATGGTGAACTTTATAAAGAGTCGGCCACTTAAGACTCGTCTGTTTGCTAAGCTGTGCGAAGAGGTTGAGGCAAAACATGTGAATCTTCTTCTACACACGGAGGTGAGATGGCTGTCAAGAGGGAAAGTATTGTCACGTGTGTATGAACTGAAGGAAGAGATGCTTACTTTTTTCACCCTTGAACAACAAGAGGAATTCTGTGACTTACTGGCAGATGACACTTGGTCTGCCAAATTGTCTACTTGGTAGAACGTATTTGAACATTTAAACAAGGTAAATTCCAGCATGCAAGGTAAATCAGAAAATATCTTATCTTCCACTGATAAAATTAACACTCTGAGAGAAAAACTGCGATTGTGGGTTGGCAGAGTAAAGAAAGGCAATTTGGATATGTTCCCACATGCTGCAGCAGCAACAAGCGGTAGACGTAGACTTCGTAGAGAGATCATTTCTATTATTTCTGAGCATCTTGAGAAACTGGAAAAGCAACTTCAGCACTATTTTCCAGACATATGCACTGAAAACTATGACTGGATAAGAAACCCATTTGTTGCACCAGTATCAACCCAATCTCAGCTTACCGGGGGCCTTACCCTCACGGAAGAAGAGCAGTTAGTGGAAATGCGTAATGATCGTAACCTGAAGTTATTGCACATGCAGCTGCCTCTTGACGAATTCTGGGTTCAGATGAAGGCTAAGTATCCTCAAGTTGTAAAGAAAGCTCTGGTAATCCTTATCCAGTTCTCTACATCTTACCTGTGTGAGCTGGGATTTCTGTTCTAGCAAACATTAAAACGAACAAGAGGGCAAGATTGCAAACTCTTGAAGAAGAAATGAGAGTATGTTTTGTCCACTATTCAACCCAACTTGAAAAGGATCTGTCAGTCACATCAAGCACATGTATCTCACTAAATCAGGTAGCTTTTGTTTGTTTTGCTTATTTGACTATCAGTGATTATCATGCCTTTTTTCTTCTTCTTTTTATGCTACTTTGCATTTATAACTCTTAAGTTAATCTAATATTCTGAATCTAATTCCACTGATGAGTTCTATGTTTGGGCATGTACTACAGTAGCCTACATCATATGTTAATTTTGGTTTGAGTACGGATAATAATTTTAAATAATTAATTAAAGTAATTCCAACAGGTACAATTTTATATCAGAAGTTAATTCATGTGAGGAGGGGTGATGGTGAAAAAGGGGTGCCACAGAAAGGATTATATAAATCCAGGGTGCCATCACTGACAAAAGTTTGCGAACCTCTGATCTACACTATCACTATCACCGATGCATCTAAGGAGAAGGAAAGTAGTGTTAATTGACATCGTATACAGGTTAGCGATACACATGAGCAATACAGTATTGTATGAGAAACAAACATATATATACAATATATATACATACATGACATGACATATGGAGCAAAACAGTGTTTACAAATGGCAACTGAACAATACTAAGTTTTATTATCTAGTTGCCCATGATTAACTGGTAAATTTAATATATAACAAAGTTTTATCGAATGTATGTATTTGATGTAAGTAAAGTTTCACTAGGGAGGTGGGCTACATTGGTAACAATTAGTGTATGATAATCATATATGTATGTCAATTATTTGACTGCATTAGATGGGGGAATAATAGACGATGATTTTGATGTTAAACTGACCAGTATGTTGTATATTAGGGAAGTTATTGTCATTTATGTTGAAAGTTGTCGGCGAAACCGAAGTAATTTTTCCGCCTTTTTTTAGGTTTTTGCCGTTCCATGACTAAACTTGTACCAATTACTGCATTAATTGTTCTTATTACAATAGGCCATGTTATTCTTGTCACGTGGGCACCAAATTAAATTTGTAACTACATTATTTGTAATTTTATGGACATTTTGGTAATTTCGAGAAAGTCAAATATTTTGCGATCGACGAAATCCAAGATGGCCGCCATCCGAACCTCATGGGACATTAGTTGACAGTGTTAACATTGATTTTTGTTTTTTAGACATATATGTGCATCTGAAAAAGTAGGTCTCATTAGATTGTCCAAGGGGTGCACGTGGGGTCCACTGGACTACTAGACTAAATGGGACTCTACTACTCTAAGCAAGCAATCTTACGGAGCAAAGATCATCAAAAAGACACATAAAATCTATCAATATTATTTCGAACTAAATCAAACCCCACGTATATACTCCCAAACCATGGAAAGAACAAACTTAGCAAGAAAAAAAATAGAAAGAAAAGCTAGGTAGAAGAAAAAAAAAGTTGCATTAAATTATATCAAGATGCTGAGAAATCAAATGATATCGACAGTTTAACGTAAAACAACAAGGACTACAAGGGAAGATGCAATAAGAATACATCAAACAAGCGTTGGGAGATTGAGGCGGCGTGACGCGGGGACAAATCGGTCTGAGGCGACAGATCAATGGTACACACTAGTGATGGACCGAATATTCGCATTCGCATTAGCAATTGCGAATATTCGCATGTTTTTTCAATATTCGCATTCGCATTCGCATTCGCACTCCCACCCGTAGTTGTTTGCGAATATGCGAATATTCTGCCCAAATCAATAAACTTACAAAAATATGAAAAAAAATATCAAGTGAACATAATATTACACAAGCAAACATACAAATAAATTAATAGTTTAGCCGAGCGTTAGTTAAAAGAATGGGGTGAGGAGACGTAGTGGTAGCCAAGGCCATAGTCCCTCGGACACTACCTCCATCCTCCAACAGAGTGGCAGCCGCTACTCTCAAGGTCGCTGTTACTGAACTCAACTCATTGCCTTGTGCGCCATACTGCAGTAAGCATATACGCGCTCTTCTCTCTCATCCACGAGCACAATCAACATTCTATGAAAGAGAACAGTATTGCAGCAGCCTACTGTGTAATGGCGTCCAGTCACACCAGTGTGGTTTGGGATTACGTATTTCGAGACTATCTCTAATGACATTGCAAAGTGTAAACTTTGCAATAATTATTATTCATGTAAGATATTATCATGTAAGTATTCGTGTAGGATTGGGTCCTCGTCCCGCAACCTGGAAACATAGAAAATTGAATGGAATATACTTTACCGTAGATAACACTAAAGTCACCAGGACAACGTTTCTTTTTTATTTACAAAGTGTGGTGGCGTTAATACTTATATTTCTACATCCATGATTTCAGGAAAGTTAGAAGAGGCTATCTGGAGATTTTGTGTCATTTTGTGTCTTCATCTGTGTCATATTATGGCAATAAATAAACAAATTACAAAAATAAAACCGAGTGGCGACGTTGATAACGGGCTACACTAAGGTCGCCATCTAGTGTATATGTTTAGAGTGTCCTCCCGCCGTCGTCGTCGCCCGAAAAAAAAACGAGTAGGTAAATTTGAAACCGTATATAGTTGCAGATACAAAGCATAAAACAACGCTGAAACAGGGTAGATAATACAGTCATGATATAAACTACTGTGTTTCATCTTCAAAGGCACATACAATTCAGTAGTGATGCTATAATTCGTAATATATGGCGCCTGCCTACGTTAGGGCAGGTGGCGACTAAAGTGAGATCTACGGTAAACATTCATATTTTTATGGCTGAACTTTTACAATACATACAAAATATTTCAGTTACCTGTATGATATCAAAAATAGTGTATCACTTGAAATATTATGAAATATTTGCAATTCGCATTCGCGAATATTTAAACCAAATATTCGCATCGCATTCGCATTCGCGAATGCGGAAAATAGACATTCGGTCCATCACTAGTACACACTGAGCCTCAACGACGGGGCGGCAACGACACACACAAAAATACAGAGAAAAAAAGTTACAAAATATACGAGTAAAATTATCTGCAGGGACAAAAAACGAGAGAATTTTTTTTCTGCAGGAACAAAAAACGAGAGTGAAAGTTTTCTGCAAGAACAAAAAACCTGAGTAAAAGTTTTCGGCAGGAACAAAAAACATGAGTAAAATTTTTCTGGAGGGACAGAAAACGTGAGTAAAAGTTTTCTGCAAGAACAAAAAACCTGAGTAAAAGTTTTCGTTCGGAACAAAAAACGAGAGTGAAAGTTTTCTTGATGAACAAAAAACGTGAGTAAAAGTTTTTGGCAGGAACATAAAACGAGAGTGAAAGTTTTCTGTAGGAACAAAAAACGAGAGTAAAAGTTTACTGTAGGAATAAAAAACGAGAGTGAAAGTTTTCTGTAGGAACAAAAAACCAAAGTGAAAGTTTTCTGTAGGCACAAAAGAGAGCGTCGCTACAATTCTTTCATGATGTTCTTGTATGAGTATTTCCACGACGTAAAGATCTCTAAATTATTACTTTCAACACACGTTCCCCATTACATATAATAAACTAGGGGGGGGGGGGGCACTCAGTAGAGCGCATACCTCCGCCCGTATATTTCATCAAATATACGTATATATATATATATATATAGTTGATTTTCTTGTTTGATTCATTATGATGTTTCAGGGTGACAGAGACACTCGGTATACTTGGGGTTGTTTATGCGCAACGTTTCGCCAAGGCACTTGGCATCATCAGGCTAAAAATAGTTAAAATTTAATATATTGTAATGCTAAAAAGCGAACATCAAAAAATTAATTCTAAGAAACAATAAAATATTCCTATATTTTCTAAAATTACTAACTAATAAATAAAATATAATTTGTACTTAACGGACCTTGGTGTGTATGCTGTCTGAGTTGGTAGAGGACTGAATGAACACTAGTTTTGTGGGTGACATTTCAGTTTGTGTGGGGCGATGGAACCGAGAGTCGGGCAATCGAAACAGTGGTAGTCATTTGAGTATATGTAGTTGTTGTGAAATGACTTGGTTATTAAGATCAGGGGACAAGTGCTATACATATAGAAGCTATACACATCAAGCACTTGTCCCCTGATCTTAATAACCAAGTCATTTCACAACAACTACATATACTCAAATGACTACCACTGTTTCGATTGCCCGACTCTCGGTTCGATCGCCCCACACAAGCTGAAATGTCACCCACAAAACTATGTTCATTCAGTCCTCTACCAACTCAGACAGCATACACACCAAGGTCGTTAAGTACAAATTATATTTTATTTATTAGTTAGTAATTTTAGAAAATATAGGAATATTTTATTGTTTCTTAGAATTAATTTTTTAGATGTTCGCTTTTTAGCATTACAATATATTAAATTTTAACTATTTTTAGCCTGATGATGCCAAGTGCCTTGGCGAAACGTTGCGCATAAACAACCCCAAGTATACCGAGTATATATATATATATATATATATATAATATATATATACTAGCGCAAAGCCGCCTCGGCGACTTTTTGGCTAGCTCATGCGGAGGCTATTGGTGGGCTTCGGCCCACCAAACACAGACTCTCCAGATAGCCCTTTAACTTTCTGAAATCATGGATGTAAATGTATGTATTACGCCTTAGCCATCACCCCCCACCATTCGCTCACCAATTACCCATCACCACCACACGATTCATCACCCATTACCCATCACCCCCCACCCATTACTCACCATTACCCATCACCACACACCCATTCACTCACCCATTACCCATCACCACACACCCATTCACTCACCCATTACCCATCACCACACTCCCATTCACTCACCCATTACCCATCACCCCACCTATACCTCACCCATCCCATCACCAACCATCACCCCCATCCATTCACCACCCATCACCCCACACCCATTACCCATTACCCCACCCATTCACTCACCCATTACCCATCACCCTACATCAAGGTTTCCTCAATTCTCGCAACCCACTTTTTTTTCTCACAATTCTCGCTAATAGGCTGCTAAAAAAAAAAAGAAAAAAGTGATCGGATCATCTCATAAGTGGGCTTAAAACCTTCCCCTGCTCGACCCGGTTCCAAAACTGTGCCATATGATGGGATTCCGCCACGGGGGGCGGAACCTATACCACACACACACACACAGACAGACGAATACGAATATTAATATAGAAAAAGATATAGAGTGGAAGATGGGATAGGGGGCAAGTAATAGGGGGAGGAAGAGAAGATAATATAGTATTAGAGAAAGACACAGAGGCTTAACTCTGTGTGCCGTGAGGGCGAGGACATGAGGCAGAAACATGAATTTGGCTGGTGAGACAAGTAAAGGCTGCATCGTTATGTGGTGTTATGAGGGTGATCTTAGGAGGTGTGATGGTAAGAGGAAGGAGGCATTTGGTGTTTGTTTATGTGAAGGTGAGAAGATCTTGTGTATTTTTAAGACATGTGATTGTGTTGTTGGCAGGTCAAAGAGAGTATGTGCCAGGTTTGGTGCGCTCTGATTGGCTGTTTAAGTTGAGAGAGTTTGTGAGGCAACGGGATGAAGGCATGGGACAAGGTTTGGGATGCTGCTCTCTGATTGGCCGAATAGTGTTGGGAGTGTTCCTCAGCGAGGGTACCTTCAGAGACGGCGTGCTTAGCCACCGGGCAGTGAACAAGGTTTGGGATGCTGCTCTCTGATTGGCCGAATAGTGTTGTGAGTGTTTTTCAGCGAGGATACCTTCAGAGACGGCGTGCTTAGCCACCGGGCAATAGGTGTCTAATGGTAATTTGTACCGAAATGTAATACCGAAAATTCAGTAAGAGCAATGGCGAGGGAGAAGGACTTTATTTATGTAAGGATAGCTTCAGGAAGGATATGTATGTCTTGGTCAAGGAGAGATAGAGTTAGGGGGTTGGCACGACGGCGGCTGAGACGGGTCAGTTTTTCCTTGAACTGGGGGCGAATAAGGGATTATTTTTCAAGTTGTTTTATAGTTTTATTGTGCCATACGATATTAAGGGGAGGGCGATTAGTTGCGACATGGAGGGATTCTGATGTAGTGAATTCATACCATTTAGTGTCATGTATCCATCTTAAAGCGCTATTCTGTATTCTCTGAAGGAGCTTGGCAGACAGACAGACACACTTTCGCTTATATTATTATATATATATATATATATATATATGCACTCAGTATGAGCGCATACCTCCGGCCGAATATTTCATCAATTGGTTGCCATGGCAACAGTTGTCAATAGATTTCATCCAAAATTAAATCAGTTCTTCCTTATACCAAATAGACTTGGTATACCGAGCTTGCTCCAAATCTATTCATAACTTTTCGAGAAATCCTGTCACTAACAACAGACAGACAGACGACAGAGACAGACAGACAGACAGGACAACAGACAGACAGACAGACGAGACAGAAGACAGACAGACAGACAGACAGACGACGACAGAGACGCAGACAGAAACAACATCGGTGAAAACTACCTCTCCAACTTCGTTGGCGGAGGTAAAAAAACATTAATACCAGTAAGACGCCTTAATCGGAGAGGGACGAGCGAGCCCGTAGAAACCTGCCGCACGTGCGCACGTCCGGCGTCACCCGGAGTTTGACCTGTGTGACATTGCTAGGTGTGTGGTCTCAAACCACACACCAAATTTCAATTTAGTCGGTACAGCCGTTTCTTTGCTATAGCAAGATAACGCTGTCTGACACCCCTCACGCGGCACGCGCCACGCGCCATGCTGATCCCTCACGTGAGACAAAACATGTCAACACAAATAGTGATTGAATGGGGCTATCAGATGGCGAAGACCGCTTGTCAATCGGAAGTGGGATTCCAAAGATATAAGCTCCTGAAAAGCGTGACGGTCGGTCGGGTGGGGTCAGGTCGGCCGCTTAAAGGGTCGTTTACACGGCGCTGCTTTTATTCGCTTTGGACAAGCTTCTCAATTCGCTAGCGAATTCGCTGGTGAAAGCGTCTAAAGACGCGCGTCTTTTATTCGCTAGCGACTAAAATCATGAATTCGCAGCGTCTGTTTGACGCTGCGATAAAGTTAAACATGTATAACTTTACCGCTCGCGCCTAGCGTTTCAGTAGGGAATAGATGACTAGTTCAGACGACGACAGCAGTGTGTGAGGGTGTATTGTGCTTTGCTGCTAGGTGCATTGTCCAGTTTTCTTTTTATGATGCCACCAAAACTAACCCGACTGAAAGGAAATGAAATATTCACCCTCCTTGAGTTTATGGAAAACTATCCTATCATATGGAACATTAAATTGAAAGACTATTCAAATAAGCCAATGCGTGATGGACAAATAGCACAAATGTTCATCGACCTTGCAGACAGCAACCTGAAGATGGACGAAGAAGAGTTCAAATGTAATAAATTATGTTTGTATCTTCATCCACAGCTCTTCAAATTTTTCGCACGTCAGCCTCAATACTCTCCGGTATGTAGTTGGGTCCTCCAATGCCAGTTCCTTCAGGAGATTATCTGAGGCCCCCTGAGCCTGCCTCCTGCCTATCCACTTTCGTACCCATACACTTCTTTTTCTTGGCTGTTTTCTCATAACAGAATCACGAATTCTAGCTTGGAGCACCCTTGCACAAAGGACAACAGCGGCTCGCAGCACATCCTCCTGCGATGCCATGACGCCTGGAACTGCTCGAAAACGCTACCGTAGATAACAGTGAAGTCGCCACCTGCAGTGATGTCGCCAGGCGCCATATATTACGAATTACAGCATACTACTGATTTTTATGTGCCACTGAAGATAATACACAGTAGTTTATATCATGACTGTATAATCTACCCTGTTTCAGCGTTGTTTTATGCTTTGTATCTGCAAGTATATGCGGTTTCAAATTTCACTACGCGTTTTTTTCTTCGAGCGACGACGACAGCGGTACGACACTCAGTAAATAAACACTAGATGGCGACTCAACTGTTGGTAGCCATTTTGTAGATATTTTTGTAATTTGTTCATTTATAGCCCTAATATGACACAGATGAAGACACAAAATGACACAGACTCTCCAGATAGCCCCTTCTAGCTTTCTTGAAATCATGGATGTAGAAATGTAAGTATTAACGCCACCACACGTCTGTAAACAGGAAAAAAGTTGTCCTGGCGACTTTACTGTTATCTACGGTAGCGAATTCATAACTTTTTACCAGCATCGTGTAAACGGCTTACCGCTTGCGTCTTTATCAGCTTGAAATTCGCTCTGGGAGAGCGATAAGTTGGCGACAAAAGAAGCTAGCGTCTAGCGTCAAAAGCAGCGCCGTGTAATTGTAATTGTGGCGCCGTGTAATTAATTACAATTACAATTGTAATTGTAATTGTAATTGTGGCGCCGTGCGCCGTGTAAAAGCACCGAGGACTCACGAGCGTTTCGCGCTCGCTCATAATAAATTCCAAAGTTCATGAAAATACCGGTTATTTACGTAGACTTTTATGTTTCTAGTGATGAAAAGTGCAGTCAAAAAATAAGAAGGAAATTTTTTGTCCATAAACATGTGGAATGAACTCATAATTATTGACTATCTGTTAATCCTATAGTAGATAAAGCAACGTATATATCATCACTTTTATTAAAGCAAGGTTGTTTGTGTGTGTGTGTGTGTGTGTGTGTGTGTGTGTGTGTGTGTGTATGTGTGTGTGTGTGTGTGTGTGTGTGTGTGTGTGTGTATTCATCTAGTTGTATTCATCTAGTTGTATTTTACAGGGCCAGAGCAACGCTCGTATGGCCCCGTCTCAATATCAACATTTTTATCCTTCTTCCTTAGTGGTTAGTGTAGGCCGAAGCCACCACACCGGGAGGGGGGTAACAAACCCCCGGCTGACACCCGGTACCCATTTACTGCTGGGTGGACAGGGGCTGGGGTATTAAGGAAACAGCCCATATGTTTCCGCTCCGCCCGGGGATCGAACCCGGGGCTTCTCGGTTGTGAACCGAGCGTGCTAACCACTACACTACGGAGTACCCCTCCGTGTGTGTGTATGTGTGTGTGTGTGTGTGTGTGTGTGTGTGTGTGTGTGTGTGGTGTGTGTGTGTGTGTGTGTATGCGTGTGTGCGTATGTGTGTGTGTGTGTGTGTATGTGTGTGTGCGTGTATGTATGTGTGTGTGCGTGCTATTGTGTGTGTGTATGTGTGTGTACGTGTTACTGTGTGTGTGTGTGTGTGTGTATGTATGTGTGTTACTGTGTGTGTGTGTGTGTGTGGTACTGTGTGTGTCTGTTACTGTGTGTGTGTGTGTTAATGTGTGTGTGTGTTACTGTGTGTGTGTGTGTGTGTGTGTGTGTGTGAGTGTGTGTGTGTGTGTGTGTTACTGTGTGTGTGTATATGTGTGCGTGTGTGTGTGTGTGTGTGTGTGTGTGTGTGTGTATGGCAGACTCCCCAATAGCGCTAGGATAATACAGTTTTAAGATGAAAGAAGCGACGGAGGAAAGGCTGTCAGGTGGAGGAGGAAAAGGAGGAGAGGAGGAGGATTACATAGGAATAACAGACACCAGGAGACCTATTGGTCCATGATGAGGGTATCTGCTGAACTACATACTACTAACTATCAACTACTTGTAAGAAAACAGTTGGAAAAGGATACCATGTCCTTAAAAGAAGATAGGAACATGGAAGTTTCATAGTGCAGAAAAATAGGGTATGAAATATACTAACTACAACTACCACTACCACTACAACTAATCGATCCGGGGGACTAAATATGAGAATTCGCAGGGCACTATCAATACCCATTTACTTTACAATGCGCGTCAAGTCTGTTTTTAAATGTAGTTATTGTGCTGGCTTCGACAACATTTGCTGGTAACTTGTTCCATCGATCAACGACTCTCACATTGAAATAATTTTTACGGAGATCAGTGATGCAACGTTGACCGTTTAGTTTTAAACCATTATTTCTTGTTGTCACTTGAGTTGAAAGCTCGAATAAGTTCTCTTGATTAATGACATCAAATCCTTTTAGGATCTTAAAGGTTTCTATCAAGTCCCCACGGATTCTACGATCCTTTAAGGAAAACATATTAAGTTTCCGCAGTCTCTCTTCATAAGATGAATTTCGCAGAGATGGAATTTGTTTGGTTGCTCTTCTTTGCACTGATTCCAATTTTGCTTGGTCTTTTACGAAACAGGGCGACCAGAATTGAACGGCATATGCCAAGTGTGGCCTAACCAAGGACGTGTGTAATTGTGTCATTACTTTCGGAGTTTTGCGTTCAAAATTGCGTTTAATAAAGCCCAACATCATATTCGCCTTTTTACTGGCAGCTAGGCAATGCGGACTGGTTTTAAGATCATTACTGATGATGACACCTAAATCCTTTTCCTGCTGTACTTCAGTTAACGATTTATTTTGCATTTGATAGTTATATTTGAGGTTATCGTTGCCTATATGCATTACTTTACATTTACCGGAATTGAATTTTAATAGCCATTTATCACTCCAATCTGATAGTTTGTCGAGGTCACTTTGTATGAGTTCGCAGTTTTCTCTAGTATATGCTTTACCGCCTAATTTGGTGTCGTCTGCAAATTTCGATATTTTAGATACAAGTCCGCAGTCCAGATCGTTGATATATATCAGAAAAAGAGTGGTACCCAAGACCGAGCCCTGAGGCACCCCACTAGTAACATCTAACCAATCAGATGTTTCGCCATTTATTACTACCCGTTGTTTACGATTTGAAAGCCAATCGCCAATCCATGAACATAGTTGCTCTCCCAAGCCATGTGCCCTTAGCTTGGTCAAAAGTCGCTTATGGGGAACTGTATCGAAGGCTTTCTGAAAATCAAGGTATATTACATCCGAGGGAATTTTAGCGTCCCAGTTTGAATAAATGACATTAAATAATCCAGTAGGTTTGTTAAGCAGGATCTCTTATTTCGAAATCCATGCTGCGAGTTTAATATTGAGTTATTTTCATCGAGAATAGACACTATTTTATCCCGCAATATTTTCTAAAATAGTTTAACAATCACGGACGTTAGACTAATTGGGCGATAATTACTTGCGAGGCTCTTACTCCCTTTCTTGAATATCGGTGTAACATTAGCTAATTTCCACATACAAGGAACATTTTTGTCCATTAGCGATTTATTGAGGATAATCTTTAGTGGAAGCGAAAGTTGACTGTGACATTCGCGAAGTAATCGCGGCGAAATTTCGTCCACCCCCACGGATTTTGCTGGGTCAAGTTTCTGCAAATACTTTGATACTTCGTCTACTGTTATGTCTCCTATTTCCAATCTATCACTTTCGAGTCCCGCATACATGCTTACTGGTTCTGGTAATGGAGCTTCGTCTTCTTTAATAAATACCGCATTAAAGTAAGCATTGAGTACGACTGCCATGCTCTTATTATCATTTACCAAGATGTTATTTTTATCTTTCAGTGGCCCAATACTAGTTTTGACGTTTTTCTTACTTCGAACGTATTGAAAGAACCTTTTCGGGTTTGATTTGGATTCCTTTGCAATTTTTCTTCATACTCACGCTTTTTAGTCTTAATTAATCCCTTGCAACGTCCTTTTACGTCATTGTATTCTCTAGAATCGCCGTCCGCATTTGATCGCTTGTACACTTTATACGCTCGGCGCTTTCTGCCAATGATTTGTTGAATCTCATTAGTCATCCAACTGGGTCTGTTTATGTTATTCAGACGTTTTCCTACCATGGGAACATGTTTTTCAACCACCGATTGGAGTTTATTTGTGAATAAATTACACATGTTTTCCGCATTATTACCGTTTAGTAGGTCAATCCAATCAACTTCGCTTAGTACCCTGCTGATCTTCGTGAAATCCGCTTTATTATATATAATTGGGAACTAATAACCGATTTTCTGTGATGTCTACATTGCAATTTATGCCGCATCTGATTAACCTGTGATCGCTGTTTGCCAGATGTTCACCTATATCGCAGTAATCAATCAGATCAATGTCGGTAGTGAAAACTAAATCTAGGATACTATTATCCCTTGTAGGCTCACGGACCACCTGATTTAAATATACTTCGTTTACCATATCAAGCAATCGCATACCTTCTCTATCAGCAGAATTATTATTCCAGTTTATACGAGGTAGGTTAAAATCTCCACATATAATTGTATCGTTATTATTGTTGACAACTGACTTTATCTCGTCATAGAGGAGGCAATCGACTTCCGCATTTGATTTGGGAGGACGATATATTGTCCCAATAGTTAGGAGTTTACCGTTTAGCTTAATCTTTGCGTAGACTGTGTCATAATGATCTTGATTTACTTTATCGATTTCGATTGCTTGCAAATTATCTTTGATGGAGAAGGAGGAGGAGGAGGAGGAGGAGGAGAGGAGGAGGAGGAGGAGGAGGAGGAGGAGGAGGAAGGTAAATAAGGAGGAAGGGAAGAGCGAAGGGAGATGGAACGAATAGGAAGCGAAAGAGAGAGGAAGGAAACAGGGGGAGGGGCAGGGAAGCTAATGGGAGTGAGAAGGAGGAGGAAGAGAAGGAGGAAGAGGAAGAGGAGGAGGAGGAAGAGGAGGAAGAGAGGCGGATACTCCCGACGTCATAGAGAAGAAATGTTTTGTCAGCATTTTCAATTCATAAACAGCGAGACACTTTCTTCTTCCTTTTTTCTTTGTCCCTTTTTTTTCTGCACGACGTGTTATTAATATTTCTTTTTACGCGTGATCGAACTTATGAAAAAAGCAACCCTTCTGTTGCTGATTAATAAGTGTAGCCCCCCCCTACGTATTCATTTTTTTTACACGACATATATATACTCTTGTTTTTACTTGCCGTATATACTGAGAGGTGGGGATAATGACCTACTGTATGTATAATAGCTGAGAGGATAGCCATAATAACTGCGGGGCGGGAGGCGTGGGGGAGGCAAGGAGATAGTAAGGGGTAAAAGACAAGTGGAAGTTGATGAAGTTATTGTCGAGAATAAACGACATTTGCAAATAGGAAGATAAGAGAGGCTTTCTGTATGAGAGAGAGAGAGAGAGAGAGAGAGAGAGAGAGAGAGAGAGAGAGAGAGAGAGAGAGAGAGAGAGAGAGAGAGAGAGAGAGAGAGAGAGAGAGAGAGAGAGAGAGAGAGAGAGAGAGAGAGAGAGGCAGAGAGAGAGAGAGAGAGAGAGAGAGAGAGAGAGAGAGAGAGAGAGAGAGAGAGAGAAGAGAGAGAGAGAGAGAGAGAGAGAGGAGAGAGAGAAAAAAAAAAAAAAAAAAAGAAAGAAAGAAAGAAAGAAAGAGAGAAAGAAGGAAAGAGAAAAGTTGTGGCGTCATTCAACCACCGCATAAGAGACAGGGGTGTTGAGAGAGGTAGGGAGGGAAAGTTGGGGGAGGAAGGGGTGGGAGGGGGAGGGCCTCAGGGGAGGAGTAGCAGTTTTAAAGGTCGGTGATCAGGGAATCGAGGTCAGGACGAGGCAGGGGGTCACAGGTCAGTCTGTTATGACCTGTTAACTTCATTTGCCTCATTTGGTACGGACACTCCATATGCTTCTGTCTGTCTGTCCGTCTGCCTATGTTTGCCTTTCTTTGTTTTGTTGTTTTTTTGGCTTTATTACTCTGTCTGTTTATGATATTATGTCTTCGTTTGCTTGTCTTTCTTATCTGTCTTTGTTTGGTTTTGTTTGTAAGCCTGCCTCTCTATTTGCATATCTCTCTCTCTCTCTCTCTCTCTCTCCTTTTCTCTCTCCTCTCTCCTCTCTCTCTCTCTCCTCTCTCTCTCTCTCTCTCTCTCTCTCTCTCTCTCTCTCTCTCTCTCTCTCTCTCTCTCTCTCTCTCTCTCTCTCTCTCTCTCTCTCTCTCTCTCTCTCTCTCTCTCTCTCTCTCTCTCTCTCTCTCTCTCTCTATTGGACGCCTTTTAAGCCATTCTTCTTTCATTCCTCTCTTCATTCATCTCTATAAAAAATCTACCCGTTACTTTTCTTCGTCTCCATATTTTCATATATTGAAGTACAACCATTGACAAGGATCTTCTTTTTCTAACAAACAACAAACGAATCGCACGCGCAGCTCCACACTGAGCCTTGCACGACGCACGCTTGTTTGCACTAGATAGCAGCCGCGGTAGACCTGCGTGTTACACCTCTAAACACAGGCTGAAAATACATGTTGAACCCCTGACATTATTCTAGCGCTGTAACATTATGCATTGTAGTATAAGTATTCCATGACACTTTATCTCAGTGGTTCTTAACCCTTCATAGACGCCGAACCCTGATGAAAACCTCCGCACACTTTATTTTTTACAGTCGAACCCCTCCTTACATGGGAAAGCAATGTTTATAAAAAAAAAATACAAAATTGCTTCAAAATTCATGAGTTGATTTTGAAAATAAGAAGAATAAATATAATTATGATTGCTACAAAAACCAAAGAATTATTTCCTCAAAATTCATGAGTATATTTGGATAATAATAAGAAGGAAGGAAGGACTCGGAAGCAGTGGGGTATATAGGTTCTTGAAAAGGGCACAGAGGTGAATTCAGGATTGTTTTAAAGGGGGGGGGGGGCGGGGTAGAGCGAAGCGAGCCCCTACAGCTGGGGATCTGAGGAGGTGGTCAGAATTTTTTATTCCTAAAGCAAGCATTTTTAAAGGCATTTTGAGGCCTCAGAAGTGATATTGCACTAAATTGATATTCAATGGCAAAACAATTTTTGTCCCTTTCGGACAAAAGAAGGAGGGCATGACCGAATGGCCCCCCCCATCCCCCCTCTATAAGCCACTGCTCAGAAGGGACAGAGGCTGGCGAACACACACACACACCAGAGGTGGGCACCGCAAACGAAAATCCACTTCTGCAAACTCAAATCCGCAAACCCAAATTACGTTCCGCAACCGCAAGTCCGCAAATTTCTTGAAGTTCACACTTCTACAACCGCAAGTCCGCAAATCCGCAAACCAATTGTGTGATATTTTTTCTGCATATGTCGAACACCATTTCTCCTCCTCTAAACCTCATCTTCTTTTCCTCACCGAAACTCAGTTGTCTGTGAGCACTGACAGCAGACCTTTTTCTGTCTCCTCTTACTGTCTCTATTCTAATTTTAAATCCAAAGCTGGCTATCGTTATGCGCAAGTATGCTCTGTGACGCAACTTGACAGTTTCAGACCCTTTTTGCTGCTCTCACCTAACTCCTCTGACTATGTAAATTTCTTTAACCAAAGTGG
>JACEEZ010023191.1:149807-164807 GCA_016584305.1 Chionoecetes opilio
AAATGGCAATTTTATATATTATCCACTTAAATCACTTATGGCCATATATTGATACATAAAAAAAAATAAATATATATAATAAATATATTTTTAATATATATTTTATATATATATATTATATATAATTATATATATTATATATAATATATATAATATATATATATATGTATATATATATAATATATATTTTTATTATATAAAAATATATATATATTAATATAAAATTTATATATATATATATAAAATATATATTATTAAAATAAATTATATATATATATTTTCAATTCTCTGGTGACAATTCCATATTGAGCAAGTCCCGTTCCTATTCGTAAAGACCAATCTCTCAAAATTATTAGAGGTCAGACTCGCTCTCTTGGGTTACATGATGTCCAACCCCTTTGAGAACAGTCTCTCTACAGCTGCAGAGCTGGGCATGGCCGTGTTGTACTTAACCCGGGACTGCGGGGGAAAGATTTTTTTAGTGCCCACAGTGCGGAAAATCCTGAGTAAACAGTGACCATTACAAAATTTGGATGAAAATCACATCAACGTCTAATAGTAAATCCGCATCCGGCATTATATCTTTTTTTTAACCCAGACGTATGGGCTTGTAGTGTGGTTTGGTCGGGAGTTGAAAATCTGGCGCGAATGGCACCAAACCGCTGGCGAGAGACTGATGAGGTTGGGGTAAGGGGTGCGTTGGAGCCAGCATCACCACCTAACGGAGCTCCTGGGGGGGGATAACCGGGCCCAAACCCCATGGCAGCGGCCGGGCAGCCCCCCCTGGGGCCCCTCTTCCCCCTCATCCCCGACGCGTAGCAGCCTGCTGCGCCCCCACAGGAGATGTACCTGCTGAGTGCCCCGCACTCCTCGTCAGGATGACAAAGCATTCCCCTCCGCACGCCAGCAGCACGAACACTCCCTCTCTTTCCGGAACGGCGATGGGAGTAGCCATGCCCTCGCCCTCCCTTTTTTGACCCGCAGCCTAAACGCCGCCGCGCTGCCCATAGGCTTTCCTCTCGCGGGCTCAATTAGCCCGGGTCCTCCCATGCTGGAGCCCAATAGTGAAAGGGGGGGGGGTTGCAATCCTTGGATTTTTCCCAAGATTTTGAGGGGATTTCAAGTATTTTTTCCAGTGTTTATCTCAAGGTAAGCTAGGACCGTTTTTTTTAATTATTCATTGCACTTGAATCATTATTAAAAAAAATTTTCAGCATACGCTCAAAATTGCTAATTTTAAAAAGATTGGAGTAAGAACTGTCCAAATGACGAAGAACGTAGATCACGATAAAAACTTTAAGTCTCACCTTGAAAAAATCTCCCCCTTCCTTTATCTGAGCTGTTCCTTTTGAGGATCCAAGACGCCTGCTCCGTGACCTCGAACAGCAGTCTTGATTTCACGGCATCCACCTTCTCAGGGCTAAGAAGGCGGACCACAGGCAGCTTGATGAGGGAATGAATTGTTGTGGCCATCAAAAAGTCCATTTGATCAATGAGGGTTTGGAACCTGGCTTTGACACCATTGGGTTTCTTATTACTATGAGGGTTCTCAAGGAGGTACTCCAACATAGGCCGGGTATATTAGAATGGTTTAGCCTTCAATGCCAGAAGATAAGATAAGATTTTCATCCTATCTAGACACTTTGCAAGTACCAACTACAAGGTTATTGACTATACAAAGCGCCGCCACGTCAGCACGAACTAGGCGGACTCGAACCGCTGACCGAATGCACAGGGACGCTGCACATTGCGAACTCACGTCTCTACCAACCTTGCCACCCTGACGGTCGTCAATGCCAGAAGGCTGTCTCAAAGTACATATAGGGTAGGAAGCAGGACTCCTATGTAGGCCTCTCGAGTTTATCGAGGCTGGTCTCGAGTTTATCGAGGCTCTCGAGATTTCGAGTTTATCGAGGCTGGTCATCACTGGCTTCATCACAGTTAGGTAGTAGGTACTCATTGATAATATTATTATCAACCAGGTTGAACGTGGCTATGCCATTTTGCATGCATATCACGTTGATCTGGGTCAGCTTGGTATCGAGTACCTCACTGAGATTCTCCATGGAGTCATAGAGGGAGTTCCAGCGAGTGAGGTTTGGGGTCTTCAGCTTCTTGCCCACCTCCCTCTTGATGTTGGCTGCGGTGGTTGGCTTTTGGTTATGTTTGTGCCACAGAGCTTGGGATTTCTCTTTCATCTAATAATACACACCAAAAATATTGTTTCAAATACTACGTTTATGATACAAAAATATAAAATAATTATACAATTCAACTTAAAAAAATGACTTAGGAATCTACTGTCAAGTTGCTGGCCAACCAATGATCTTCCTCCTTAATGTTGAAGATGAACCCCAGCACATCCCCAGTCCATATCAGCAACCAGCCGGGCCTCAGCCACTGGTGAAGGGCGTTGTTTTGCCATAGTAATCAAGGAACGGCACAAAGCATCATGCGGTACAGAACAGACGGCACAAAATTGTTTGCGCGGTACAATACGAGGGATGGCGGTTAACTTGCACCTCAGCCTAGCGATAATGCAGGATGACGGCTGTCGCCCCTCCACCGCTACACACTAATTCACTCACAACACACTCCATGCAAGTAGTATTTAGCTCTACAGCAGAGCCATAATCACTGTAAGCAAATAACACTTGCACCAGCACTCGTAACATACACTTACACACCTCTTTGTATGCTTGCTGTGCCTGTATCACTGGTTTATGGCCCATTAATCACCCTCTCCTTGCTCATAATATGTACTTATTATTTGCGGAAAATAATCTCTCTCTCTCTCTCTCTCCTCTCTCTCCTCTCTCTCTCTCTCTCTTCTCTCATTCTCTCGTCTCTCTCTCTCCTCTCTCTCTCTCTCTCTCGCTCTTGCTCTTGCTCTTGCTCTCGCTCTCGCTCTCGCTCTCCTCTCGTCTCTCTCTCTCTCTCTCTCTCTCTCTCCTCTCTCTCTCTCTCTCTCTCCTCTCGCTCTCGCTCTCGCTCTCGCTCTCCTCTCCTCTCTCTCTCTCCTCTCTCTCTCTCTCTCTCTCTCTCTCTCTCCTCTCTCTCTCTCTCTCTCTCTCTCTCTCTCTCTCTCTCTCTCTCTCTCTCTCTCTCTCCCCCCCCCCCCCCCACCCCCCCCCCCCCCACAACCCCCCCTCAGCCCCGGTCACACACTCCGGGAACAGGTTCACACAAACAAAACTTCTACAATATCCTCCACTGCTGCTCAGAAGCCCCGCGAGCCGGAAGACTTATCAGCAGGGGGAAAATTTCTCTGATGGGCTACGATTGGATATATTTGTGAGGCAATTCAATTCAATGGTAAATTCTAAAGGGAGTTAAAAAATAAAATCTAATCATCTTCCTCACCATCTTATTCATTCTGTCTTTCCTTCCCTTGCCTCGCACGCTTCACAGAAGACGGCGGGAAGAGGCTAAGGGCGGATTGAGGAAGCACAGGAGAAGGAGGTGGAGGAGGAAGAGGAGGAGGAGGAAAAGGAGGAGGAGGAGGAGGAGATCATCGAGGAGGAGGAGGAGGAGGAGGAGGAAGGGATCAAGGAGGAGGAGGAAGAGATCGAGAAAGAGGATTACATAGGATTACATAGGAATAACAGACACCAGGAGACCTATTGGTCCATAGCGAGGGTATCTGCTGAACTACATACTACTAACTATCAACTACTTGTAAGAAAACAGTTGAAAATGATACCATGTCTCTAAAGAAGATAGGAACATGGAAGTTTCATAGTGTAGAATGATAGGATATGAAAAATACTAACTACAACTACCACTACCACTACAACTAATCGATACGGGGGACTAGATACGAATTCGCACTATCAATACCCATTTACTTTACAGTGCGCGTCAAGTCTGTTTTTTTCGTCAATTTTTACGGAGATCGGTGATGCAACGTTGATCGTTTAGTTTTAAACTATTATTTCTTGTTGTCACTTGAGTTGAAAGCTCGAATAGGTTCTCTTGATTAATGACATCAAAACCTTTTAGGATCTTAAAGGTTTCTATCAAGTCCCTACGGATTCTACGATCCTTTAAGGAAAACATATTAAGTTTCCGCAGTCTCTCTTCATAAGATGAATTTCGCAGAGATGGAATTTGTTTGGTTGCTCTTCTTTGCACTGATTCCAATTTGGCTTGATCTTTTACGAAACAGGGCGACCAAAATTGAACGGCATATTCCAAGTGCGGCCTAACCAAGGACGTGTATAATTGTGTCATTACTTTCGGAGTGCTATGTTCAAAGTTACGTTTAATAAAGCCCAACATCATATTTGCCTTTTTACTGGCAGCTAGGCAATGCGGACTGGTTTTCAGACTGATGATGACACCTAAATCCTTTTCCTGCTGTATTTCAGTTAACGATTTATTTTGCATTTGATAGTTATATTTGAGGTTATCGTTGCCTATATGCATTACTTTACATTGATCAGAATTGAATTTTAATAGCCATTTATCACCCCAATCTGATAGTTTGTCGAGATAACTTTGTATGAGGTCGCAGTTTTCTTTAGTATATGCTTTACCGCCTAATTTGGTGTCATCTGCAAATTTCGATATTTTAGATACAAGTCCGCAGTCTAGATCGTTGATATATATCAGAAAAAGAGTAGGACCCAAGACCGAGCCCTGAGGCACCCCACTAGTAACATCTAACCAATCAGATGCCTCGCCATTTATTACTACCCGTTGTTTATGATTTGAAAGCCAATCGCCAATCCATGAACATAATTGCTCTCCTAAGCTATGTGCCCTTAGCTTGGTCAACAGTCGCTTATGGGGAACTGTATCGAAGGCTTTCTGAAAATCAAGGTATATTACATCCGAGGGAATTTTAGCGTCCCAGTTTGAATAAATGACATAAAAAAAATCCAGTAGGTTTGTTAAGCAGGATCTCTTATTTCGAAATCCATGCTGGGAGTTTAGTATTGAGTTACTTTCATAGAGAAAAGACACTATTTTATCCCGCAATATTTTCTCAAATAGTTTAACAATCACGGACGTTAGACTAATTGGGCGATAATTACTTGCGAGGCTCTTACTCCCTTTCTTGAATATCGGTGTAACATTAGCTAATTTCCACATCCTAGGAACATTTTTGTCCCCAAGCGATTTATTGAAAATAATCTTTAATGGGAGCGAAAGTTGACTGTGACATTCGCGAAGTAGTCGCGGCGAGATTTCGTCCACCCCCACGGATTTTGCTGGGTCAAGTTTCAGCAAATACTTTGATATTTCGTCTACTGTTATCTCTCCTATTACCAGTCTATCCCTTTCGAGTCCCGCATACATGTTTACTGTTTCTGGTAATGGAGTTTCGTCTTCTTTAATAAATACCGCATTAAAGTATTCATTGAGTACGAACGCCATACTCTTATTATCATTTACCAAGATATTATTATTATATTTCAGTGGCCCAATACTTGTTTTGACGTTTTTCTTACTTCGAACGTATTGAAAGAACCTTTTCGGGTTTGATTTGGATTCTTTTGCAATTTTTTCTTCATACTCACGCTTTTTAGACTTTATTAGTCCTTTGCAGCGACGTTTTGAGGAGGAGGGGATCGAGGAGGAGGAGGAGGAGGAGGAGGAGGAGGAGAGGAGGAGGAGGAGGAGGAGGAGGAGGAGGAGGAGGAGGAGGGGAGGAGGAATACATAGGAATACATACATAGGAATAAATGACACCAGGAGACCTATTGGTCTATAACTAGGGTATCTGTTGTACTACATACTACTAACTATGAACTACATGTAAGAGGACAGTTGGAAAATTATACCATGTCCCTAAATAAGATAGGAACATGGAAGTTTCGTAGTGAAGAATGATAGGATATGAAATATTCTAACTACAACTACCACTAACACTAATCGATCCGGGGGACTATAATATGAATTTGCAGGGCCATATCAATGCCCATTTACTTTACAGTGCGCGTCAAGTCTGTTTTTAGATTAAGTTATTGTCTTGACATCGACAACATATACTGGTAATTTGTTCCATCGATCAACAACTGTAACATTGAAATAATTTTTACGGAGATCAGTGATGCAACGTTGACCGTTCAGTTTTAAACCTTTACTTCTTGTTGTCACTTGAGGAGAAAGCTTGAATAGGTTCTATTGATTAATGACATCAAATCTTTTTAGGATCTTAACCCGGGAGCTGCGGGGAGACTTTTAAGAGTTCCCCCGGGGACTGCGGGAAGACTCTTAGGAGCAGAGCTTTTGAACGCGTACCAAAACCGCGCGTTTATAGGCAGGCGGCTAAAAATTGGTGTGGGTATAGTACTACATGTCAACTCTCGACACCACCACCGACTACATGTTTCTGTGGTACTTCACATGTGTCTAAAATGCAATGTCTGCTTGCATAAAAATGCAATTCTGAATTCCATTTATACGTACGACATACGCATGTCTCACTTTCTCTCTCTCTCCATTCCTGACTCATGTTTTGTAGACCTCTTGGTGGCAACGAACACCAGACACCTCCTAGACATAAGGTTCAAAATCCCAAGACATCCATACGCCTGGGGCGCCTCCCCTATTATCACACAGCTGCATATGTTTACTGCCTTCACTCTCTCCACGACTCACTCCTTGCCTCCCTCTAACGCGGTAACCCACCCCGTCCTCCCTCTCGTTCTATCCCCTGGGTGCGTGAAAATTCGGCAGGGAAATCTTGCCGCTCGATGACAATCTAGCCGCGCGGTGCCATTCGCTCCACATTTTTCAACAACATTCAACAACGTTCCCCCACAACCCCCAGACATTTTTGGGGGGTCAAATATATATGGGCCGATGCACGCAAACATTCCCTACACGCTGATGTACTTTTTATCGCAATTGGCAATGGGTCCCAAAATCATCATACATGCGCACAGTATGACCCTGTAGAAAACACCCTGTGCGCACGTCTTAGGTTAAAGGTTTCTATCAAGTCCCCACGGATTCTACGATCCTTTAAGGAAAGAGAGAGAGAGAGAGAGAGAGAGAGAGAGAGAGAGAGAGAGAGAGAGAGAGAGAGAGAGAGAGAGAGAGAGAGAGAGAGAGAGAGAATGGTATGGACACAGGACGCTGAGGCAACAGTGCCGTGGCTTGAGGTCAGCAATGGCCCGGCCAAGGAAACTTTGTGACTTGTAAAGATGTGCCGCCCTATTACGGCCGAAATTTTTATAATGTTTAATGTCTGCCAAACAAAATAGTTTATAATTATTAGATACGTAGCATTTGATTAAGAACTTTTTCTACAGTATATTAAGACTGGCCAGCATGAGGCAGGGAAAAGACAAAAGAAAAGCTCGCTTCATATTACCAGTCCGCTAAAAGCAAACAGTGAGAGATCCGAGGCTCGGCCAGATGAGTCAAGGCACTGGTTCTTAACCTGGGATCGACCGAACCGTGAGACAGTCTCAGGGGCTCGGCGGAAGCTCTCTGAAACACATTGCAATTTAGTTATTATTGTAATGCCGGATTATTCACCGGAGTAAATTATACAAGAAATTTATGTAAATTTAAGCAGTGCGGTGGAGGGAGAGATATGTGTATGTGTGTGTGTGTGTGTCAGAGGTGGGCACTTCCGCAAACACTTCCGCAAACCGCAACTTCCGCAAATTGCGGAAGTCCGAACTCGTTTGCGGATTTGCGGAAGTGTAAATGTTTGCGGATTTGCGTTTGCGGAAGTACTTCCTCAAACGCAAACATGTCCGCAAATTCCCAAATTTGTACACGATTCCTGCGCGGCTACGCACACCGTCCAGGGAACGCTGCCTGCTCACCAGTGACCAGTCAAGTCAACCAAGGCTGCTGTTCTCAGCGAGCATTCTCAGAGGAGGTACGCGACCTCCCAGCCCTTCTTCCGGCGCTTTGCTTTGCAAGTATGTTTTTTTTACATTTTTGGTTGTAATTCACGTTCCTCGGCGATTCAGTCATGTCTTCTATTATCGTGTGCTCCTACCCGAGATTATGAATTTACCACATGATGTTTAGCAAAACTGACCCGACTATCATCTTCATGACACATTTCCGCAAATAATAAGTACATATTATGAGCAAGGAAAGGGTGATTAATGGGCCATAAACCAGTGATACAGGCACAGCAAGCATACAAAGAGGTGTGTAAGTGTATGTTACGAGTGCTGGTGCAAGTGTTATTTGCTTACAGTGATTATAGCTCTGCTGTAGAGCTAAATACTACTTGCAAGGAGTGTGTTGTGAGTGAATTAGTGTGTAGCGGTGGAGGGGCGACAGCCGTCATCCTGCATTATCGCTAGGCTGAGGTGCAAGTTAACCGCCATCCCTCGTATTGTACTGCGCAAACAATTTTGTGCCGTCTGTTCTGTGCCGCATGATGCTTTGTGCCGTTCCTTGATTACTATGGCAAAACAACGCCCTTCACCAGTGGCTGAGGCCCGGCTGGTTGCTGATATGGACTAGGGATGTGCTGGGGTTCATCTTCAACATTAAGGAGGAAGATCATTGGTTGGCCAGCAACTTGACAGTAGATTCCTAAGTCATTTTTTTAAGTTGAATTGTATAATTATTTTATATTTTTGTATCATAAACGTAGTATTTGAAACAATATTTTTGGTGTGTATTATTAGGTGAAAGAGAAAGCCCAAGCTCTGTGGCACAAACATAACCAAAAGCCAACCACCGCAGCCAACATGAAGAGGGAGGTGGACAAGAAGCTGAAGACCCCAAACCTCACTCGCTGGAACTCCCTCTATGACTCCATGGAGAACCTCAGTGAGGTTCTCGATACCAAGCTGACCCAGATCAACGTGATATGCATGCAAAATGGCATAGCCACGTTCAACCTGGTTGATAATAACATTATCAATGAGTACCTACTACCTAACTGTGATGAAGCCAGTGATGACCAGCCTCGATAAACTCGAAATCTCGAGAGCCTCGATAAACTCGAGACCAGCCTCGATAAACTCGAGAGGCCTACATAGGAGTCCTGCTTCCTACCCTATATGTACTTTGGGACAGCCTTCTGGCATTGAAGGCTAAACCATTCTAATATACCCGGCCTATGTTGGAGTACCTCCTTGAGAACCCTCATAGTAATAAGAAACCCAATGGTGTCAAAGCCAGGTTCCAAACCCTCATTGATCAAATGGACTTTTTGATGGCCACAACAATTCATTCCCTCATCAAGCTGCCTGTGGTCCGCCTTCTTAGCCCTGAGAAGGTGGATGCCGTGAAATCAAGACTGCTGTTCGAGGTCACGGAGCAGGCTGTCTTGGATACCTCAGAAGGCAACAGCTCAGATCAAGACGAAGAGGATGATTTTTTCAAGGTGAGACTTAAAGATTTTATCGTGATCTACTGCATCTTCAGTTCAGTTGTGACAGTTACTTACTCCAAGTCATTATATTAGCAATCTTGCGCGTCATGCTGATAAATTATTTTAATATATATGATTGCAATGATATATTAAAAAAAAACGGTACCTATGCTTACCTTGAGATAAACTACTGGAGAAATACTTGAATAATCCCCTCAAAATCTTGGGAAAAATCCCAAGGAGTGGCACCCCCCCCCCCTTCTCATCTCTTGGGCCTCCAGCATGGGAGGACCACGGGCTAACTTGAGCCCGTCAGAGAGGCAGCCTAGTGCGGCAGCGCGGCGGCGCTAGGCTGCGGGCAAAAAAGACGGGAGACGAGGGGCATGGCTACACTCGCCGTTCCCGGAAGAGAGGAGAGTGTTCGTGCTGCTGGCGTGCGGCACGAGGACTGGCTTGTCCATCCTGACGAGGAGTGCGGGGCACTCAGCAGGATACACTCTCCGGGTGGGGGGCGCAGCAGGCTGCTACGCGTCGGGGATGAGGGGGAAGAGTGGCCATGGGGGGGCTGCCCGGCCCGCTGCCATGGGGGTTGGCGTGTTATCCCCTCCAGGAGCTCCGTTAGGTGGTGACTGCTGGAGCCAACGCACCCCTTATCCCACCTCATCAGTCTCTCGCCAGCGGTTTGGTGCCATTCGCGCCAGATATTTCAACTCCCGACCACAACCACACTACAAGCCCATGCGTCTGGGTTAAAAATAGATATATTGCCGGATGCGGATTTCTACTACTTAGACGTTGATGTGATTTTCATCCAATTCTGTAATGGTCACTGTTTACTCAGATTGCCGCACTGTGGGCACTAAAAAAATCTTTGCTCTCGCAGTTCCCGGGTTAAGTACAACACGGCCATGCCCAGCTCTGCAGCTGTAGAGAGACTGTTCTCAAAGGGGTTGGACATCATGTAACCCAAGAGAGCGAGTCTGACCTCTAATAATTTTGAGAGATTGGTCTTTACAAATAGGAACATGTACTTACTCAATATGGAATTGTCACCAGAGAACTTTGAATAATATATATATATATATATATATATATATATATATATATATATATATATATATATATATATATATATATATATATATATATATATATATATATATATATATATATATATATATATATATATATATATATATATATATATATATATATATATATATATATATATAATATATATATATATATATATGTATATATATATATATATATATATATATATATATATATATATATATATATATATATATCAGTAATTATTGCCATATATATATATATATATCAGTAATTATTGCCATAAGTGATTAAGTGAATAATATATAAACTTACTGCCACAAAGTGCTTTACCTCTATTTTTGCACTATATGCAGAAAAAATATCACACAATTGGTTTGCGGATTTGCGGACTTGCGGTTGTTGAAGTGTGAACTTCAAGAAATTTGCGGACTTGCGGTTGCGGAACGTAAGGATTTGGGTTTGCGGATTTGAGTTTGCAGAAGTGGATTTTCGTTTGCGGAGCCCACCTCTGGTGTGTGTATGTGTTCGCCAGCCTCTGTCCCTTCTGAGCAGTGGCTTATAGAGGGGGGATGGGGGGGCCATTCGGTCATGCCCCCTCCTTTTGTCCGAAAGGGACAAAAATTGTTTTGCCATTGAATATCAAATTAGTGCAATATCACTTTTGAGGCCTCAAAATGCCCCTAAAAATGCCTGCTTTAAGAATAAAAAATTCTGACCACCTCCTCAGATCCCCAGCCGTAGAGGCTCGCTTCGCTTTCACAAACCCCCGGCTAACACCCGGTAACCATTCACTGCTGGGTGGACAGGGGCTCGGGTCATAAGGAAACAACCCATCTGTGTCCGCTTCGTCCGGGGATCGAACCCGGGACTTCTCGGTTGTGGACCGAGCGTGCTTCCCCTACACTACGGAGTACCTACGGAGTATGTGTGTGTGTGTGTGTGTGTGTGTGTGTGTGTGTGTGTGTGTGTGTGTGTGTATTCATCTAGTTGTATTTTACAGGGGCAGAGCAACGCTCGTATGGCCCCGTCTCCATATCAACATTCTTATCATTCATCCTTAGTGGTTAGTGTAGGCCGAAGTCACCACACAGGGAGGGGGGTCACAAACCCCCGGCTGACACCCGGTACCCATTTACTTCTGGGTGGACAGGGGCTGGGGTTTTAAGGAAACAGCCCATATGTTTCCGCTCCGCCCGGGGATCGAACCCGGGACTTCTCGGTTGTGAACCGAGCGTGCTAACCACTACACTACGGAGTACCCCTCGCACACCGTATCACTGTGGGTACTCCCACGGAGTACCCACACAGTGTGTGTGTGTGTGTGTGTGTGTGTGTGTGTGTGTGTGTGCATGCATGCATGTGTGTGTGCGTACGTGCGTGCGTGTATGTCAAGGTGAGGCAGGCGTGGGGCTGGGGTGCGGCAAGCGTGGGGCTGGGGTGCGGCAAGCGTGGGGCTGGGGTGAGGCAGGCGTGGGGCTGGGGTGAGGCTGGCGTGTGGCTGGGGCGAGACAGGCGTGTGGCTGGGTTGAGACAGGCGTGGGGCTGGGGTGAGACAAGCGTGGGGCTGGGATGAGATAAGCGTGGGGCTGGGGTGAGGGAGGTGTGGGGCTAGGGTAAGACAAGCGTGGGGCTGGGGTGAGGCAGGCTACGGTGGTGGTAGGTGGTCTACCCCGAGGCACTTTAACTAGTGAACAACGACAACAACAACACGAATGAGTTTGCACTCACATTGTTGTCTAATATATACAAATACTACAAACATCAATACATGGGTCCGAAGGGCCCAAAAACACTTTTCAAATATACTATAGGAGTAGCCGTATGTCTGTGTGTGTGTCTATCTGTTTTGGGTAGCCTAAACTGTAAATTCAGTTTTGATGAGAGTAGGCTAAGAAAAATTGCAAATAAATCTTAGGTGGTAAACGGCTTGTTCCCATGTCGATTTAATCATTTTGAAGGGGGGTTTTGGGCTAAAAACACTTTTCAGCGACTAGATTACAGGAATTAACTCTGCGGTAACGTCTTGCCGTATATCATTAATTCCGTATACTCATGGACTTACCGTTTGTGTGCGTGTGTGAGTGTGTGTGTGTGTGTGTGTGTGTGTGTGTGTGTGTGTGTGTGTGTGTGTGTGTGTGTGTGTGTGTGTGTGTGTGTGTGTGTGTGTGTGCTTGCAGGACAAGCGTGGGGCTGGGGTGAGGGAGGCGTGGGGCTGGGGTGAGACAAGAGTGGGGCTGGGGTGAGGCAGGCTACGGTGGTTGTAGGTGGTCTACCCCGAAGCACTTTGACCAGTTACCAACGACAGCAACAACACGATTGGAGTTTGCACTCACATTGTTGTTTAAAATATACTAGTACTACAAACATCAATACATGGGTCCGAAGGGCAACACAAGCACTTGTTATTGGCTATGTTTGTGACTCCCTGAGAGACGCGAAGTGTGAGGATAACAACACACCCACGCACTAGGGGGTTGTATTACTTTTTTCTCTCTCGCTGTCTCTCTCTCTCTCTCTCTCTCTCTCTCTCTCTCTCTCTCTCTCTCTCTCTCTCTCTCTCTCTCTCTCTCTCTCTCTCTCTCTCTCTCTCTCTCTCTCTCTCTCTCTCTCTCTCTCTCTCTCTCTCTCTCTCTCTCTCTCTCTCTCTCTCTCTCTCTCTCTCTCTCTCTCTCTCTCTCTCTCTCTCTCTCTCTCTCTCTCTCTGTCTCTGTCTCTCTCTCTGTCTCTCTCTCCCTCTCTTTTATCCCTTACAAAAACACACACACACACACACACACACACACACAGTTACCCAGCCCCTTCAGTAGCTCATTAAAGCCCTGTTATCCAGCACTATCATCATCAACATGCTCTTACCCTAGTGTTCGGTCCGTCTGTCAAACTCACCACCTCTCCCTCTCATTATAGATTATTACCACGAGAGAGAGAGAGAGAGAGAGAGAGAGAGAGAGAGAGAGAGAGAGAGAGAGAGAGAGAGAGAGAGAGAGAGAGAGAGAGAGAGAGAGAGAGAGAGAGAGAGAGAGAGAGAGAGAGAGAGAGAGAGAGAGAGAGAGAGAGAGAGAGAGAGAGAGAGAGAGAGAGAGAGAGATGGATTAAGGTCGTTAATGAATCTGAACATGATCCTCGTCAAAGCTTTTCTATTCGACGGGGTCTTACAGCATACAACTCTTTCTTTACCGATGTTTGTATTTTCTGCTCACCTCTCCATCTCTTCAGCACATTCTTTTCAATCTTCAAAACCATCACTATATATTCTCCTCCACCTTCACAGCTTTCTCCATGGCAACCCTTAGTAAATGAATGGTTCTTCTCACACCACCTACTCATACGATTCTTTTTCCTTTGCCATTCCTGAGCTGACGATACAGACAGTTCATGTTTATTCTTTGTAGATCTTCTCGGTCACGTAATACTTGGTTTGTGATTTCGCTAATGGTCAGTGTAGATGGTCATGGATTATAAATTTATGTTATAATCTCAACTATATAGTTTTGTGGAGGATTGAACCTTGAACTCACCCTTAAATCTTAATATTCTTAAACATTACTTGACAATACATCCTCACACACACGAAGATGATTGTTCACGAGTAAGATAATTAAAAACAAGAAGCAATATAAAATAACACAACAAGAATACTAAAAAATGGAATAACAATGAAGCTAAATAATAAAAAAAATAGATAAAATAAATCCTAAGTAATACAAATTATTTCCGTTGTAATATGAGTAATATTAGCCAATTTTTAATGAAAATTTGCAGTATTTTATAGATATGACCTGTTTAGTATCCTTGTCCACTAACTAATTTGGTATATTCAGTTACTTTTTGTAATTTTATGGCTAACAACAGACTTTTTTTTTATAGCAAAGGAAAGATCTGGGCGTGAAGGGGTGAAATATCCTATCTTCATCCTGCATTGTGTGTCAGCATCGCGCCGCCGTTGAGTGTAAAATAATTCTTGGAGAGCACGTATGAGAGAGAATGAGAGGCAGGGGCCCCTCAGTGATGGGGGACACCGTATGCATGTGATGCAGAGAGAGGAAGGAGGGGAAAATGAAACCCATGAACGCCATAAATGAGAACGCCGGACCAGAAGCTTCACCGACAGCATCCGCTGGGTGACTCAACTCAACTCAAGGTCAATCTCAAGAGTGGGCGAAGCCGACCGGCTGGAGGAGGCGCCAATGCGGGAGGTTGGGGGTGCTGGCCGAACTCAAGAGCGTATTGTTAATATGTATCCCTCCCGGCCCCTAGGTGACGGAGAGCGCGGAGGGTCAGTGGTAGATGGCGGGGAACCTTTGTGTCGATGGCCCCGTCAAAGACCGTCAAGATGAGGTCGTCACGGAGCAAAGTGGTTCCCGGCACACCAATCAAAATCTCTTCAAAATTTCATATCCTTACTACTTTTCGTGGTTTATGGTACACTCGTCTACCGGATCTCTCGTCACGGTCGGCAAGAGTTTCAACTTTTCACTTCGTCGAGTGTTCCTGATTACTACGACTCAATATATAGTATACTAGCCGCAAAGCCGCCCTCCGGGCGGACTTTTTGGCTAGCTCCTGCGGAGGGCTATTGGTGGGCCGAACGGCCCACCACCTGTGTTTGGTGGGCC
>JACEEZ010023191.1:174807-187307 GCA_016584305.1 Chionoecetes opilio
GGGTAATTTAGGTAACACTGTTTATCCTATATATTATATTTGAGTGTTGGGGTTCTACCCATTTGTTATGTAACTAAGAATAATTGGGTAATTATATACTTTCTAAGGTACTTGAGTATTTGGGGAGGCGGTAGCGGAGTGGTTAGCGTCTCCGACTGGCGTTCTCGGTGACCCGAGTTCGATCCCCGAAGAAACCCAATACCCTTCTGCACCGTCGAGTGGCCTAAGAACACCCACATGCCCTGCCCATCAACTCTACCTTCGACTGCGAGTGCATCGGAGGACACAGGGGGGCGGCATGAGCCTCTAATCATAGGCGTCACTATAAGAATCCTCCCTGCGCCACCACGGGCGAGGACCAACCATCAGAGCCCTCAAGTGAACCTCCAGAGCCTACCATCCAAGCCCTGGGTCACCACTGCCTACAGGCGCTGTAGGCACAAATGTGAAAAAAAAAGAAAAAAAAATTGTTCGAGCAGGTACTCATGTTGGATTCGGGAGTCGCGAAGCTTCGGTTGGGAGTAACGTGAGTTTACTTCGGTTCGGACTCGCCAAGATATGTCACTTCATTCTCGTCTCTCAACCGAGGTGGACTCGACTCCCTTACAACTACTGCCATAAGGTATTGTACCAGTGTTTTCTACTGTGTTGTGATATGTTGTTTTTGTGTTGTTTCCTAAGGATGATATTATTTGTATGATAACACATGCTTTACTGCTTGTGTTGGGTTTATTATTAAATGTTATTATATCTGGTGATATTATTTAGGCTTATTGTGTGTGTGTATATACAAACAGAACCCGACTCCTGTCAAGGGCCAGGCAGATAGGCGTTCTGTGTGGTTTGATGTTGAGATACTCCAGACTGCCGTGCTGACTGGTATTCCGTGTGGCTGATGTGTTGTCATCCCTGGTCGGTTACGGTACGCTCTATGTCCCTGGTGGAGGTGGCTACAGGCGTGTGTCCTCTTCCCTACCAATACGACCAGGATGAGTGCGGTTCAGGGCCTGTGTTTCCAAGAGGCTGAGTCGTGTGATACTCTACCTACCCTGACATACCGGTCTGAGGATCTCTACTAGTTTACGTGTGGAATGGTGTTTAGTAGGAGTTGGTGTTATTTATACTCTTCGCAATTAAATTCATGTTTTAATATGTGAAGAGTTTCTGTAATCCCGGAATGTCATGCCAATTGTAAGATTCAATAATCGGGCCTTTACAAGTGGCGACCTCGCCAGGATATTACGGCTGATGACATTCCGTGATTACATAGAAATTTAAATTAACAAGAATCTGTTTAAGTCACTGACGACCTGGTGTATCGCGCTGCTTGCACTGTCTTCTGTCTAGTGAAGAGTTATCCACATCCTAGGGGGTCTCTTGCTGTCGCTGCTCATTTTAGGTGCGAGGTAGGTCTCCTCTAGTTGAGTAGTTGTCTAGGTACAAACAGTGTTCTTCTAGATTTAATTAGGTGCTAGTTATGCTCCTAGTTTAATGTTAATAGGTGCGAGATATTCTCCTCTAGGGATTAATTGAGATTTTCTTTTGTCCTGGAAGTTATTTATATGATTTTTGTGTGGTTTTAAAAATCTTCATAACACTTCCTAGACTATTATATTTTTCTACACCTCATCTAAACTATTTAATCATGTCTTTTGATACTTTCAAGGTTCAGGCTGAAGCTTTAGGTCTAACTGGAGATAATCTAGCTAAATATGTAGCTGACCAGCAGTCTCTGCAGCAGTCTCTGGCTAGGGAGGAAAGAGCTCGAGAGCGTGAGGGAAAAAGAAGACAGAGCTAGAGATGAGCGTGAGAAGGACAGAGTAGTGGAGCTTGACAAGGCTAGATTAGCTCATGAACTAGAGCTAGCTCGTTTGCAAATTCCTACTAAACCTGTAGCTCACACCACTGATGGTGCTGCTCGTCCTACCTTGCCTATGTACAAAGATGGTGAGGATATTGCATCATACTTAGTTAGGTTTGAGAGATTTGCTAAATTACTTAATGTTAGTGAAGATACATATGCTGCCAGACTAGGAAGTCTTTTAACTGGGAAGTGTGTCCAATTTTATACTTCTTTAACATCAGAGATCACTGCAGATTATGAGCTTTTGAAGAAGGCTTTGTTTAGAGGATTTAGTAAAACTCCAGATGGGTATAGGAATGACTTTCGTTCTGCTAAAATTAAGGTTGGGGACACTTACCAGCAACATGTTATACAACTTCGACGACTGTTTGATCAATGGGTAGAAGCATGTAACTTAGACAATAATTCTTATAATTCTCTTAGAAATTTTGTAATCCTTGATCAGTTAATTACTTCCCTGTTACCATATTTACGTATGTACCTCTAAGAACATTGTGTGACTACTTTAGAAGAAGCTGTTAAGTTAGCTGATAACTGGTCCACAGCTCACGGTGCATACCCAAAGTTCAATGGTGGACCTGATATAGGTAATACAAATGGTGCTTTTAACTTTGATGATTTAGCAGGTTCAAAGAGTTGAAGGAAAGTGGTATAAGACACCTTAAATGTCATGGTTGTGGTGAAATTGGACACATTAGACTTCGTTGTCCACGGAATCCCTTAGCTTTCAAACAAAAATCTGAACAGGTACTATCAATGGATCAAGGGTGTCTACTATTCTGAGAGATACTGAGTGTTCATGTATTGTAGTATCTGAGGAAACTCAGAGTGCAAACAAGTTGAGCTAGCAGACTATCTGGGCCGAATCAATTAATTTCCCCAGGTTAGGTGCTACATCAAATGTCCATATTATGATGGTTGGGCTGATGTTGTACGTGCCTCTATAAAATTTTGCAGTGTACTGATCGGTAATGTTGCTGGTGTGCGAGATCCTGATAAAGTAGAAAAGCCTAAGTCTGAAGATAAGTCTCGTGAAGTAACCAGTCACAAGTCTCAAGCTGTTCAAACTAGATCCTCTCGGATGAAGCGAGTTCATTCTTTAGTTTTGCCAGAGATAACGCCTTTAAAAGTAACTCCAGTCGAATTTGCTAGACTACAGGCCACTTGTCAATCATTGTCTTCAGTTCGAGAGAAGTTGGGTGAAGATATGTTGTTACGTGATGGAAGTATTTTCATATTTGAGATTATAAATGGCTTGCTATATCGAACTTGTATGAAAAGTTATTTCCGTGAGAAGATTGGGAAGCGTTCACTAGTTGTACCTGCAGACTGTAGAAAGAGTTATGTCAGTTGCCCATGAAAGTCCTCTGGCCGGACACTTTTCACACCGAAAGACTGTGATGCGGTTTAAGGAAAACTTTTATTGGCCATGTATAGGAGTAGATATTCGTGATTACTGTAGATCATGTGATAAATGTCAACGAATGTCTTCCAAAGGTAGAGTACAGCCTGTTCCTTTAAAGCCAATGCCAATCATTACTGAACCTTTCTCTAGGGTTGCAATTGACCTTGTCGGACCTCTGACTCCTCCTTCCTCTGACGGACACAGGTATATCCTTACCCTTATAGACTTTGCCACAGGTTTTATGGAAGCCTTACCGATGAAAGAAATTGACTATTTCAGTAGCTGAAGCATTAATGGTAATTTTCTCAGGAGTTGGAATACCTAAAGAAGTGTTATCCGATCGTGGTACACAATTCACTTCTCAACTAATGGGTGAACTTCATAAGTTGTTGGGTGTTAAACCTTTGTTCACCACCCCTTATCACCCCAGTGGTAACGGTAGAGTAGAAAGGTTGCATGCTACTTTGAAAGCTTCTGTGCGTAAACTATGTTCTGATAAACCCAGAGAATGGCATAGTTACCTTGTCCCTACTTTGTTTGCTCTCCGTGAGATGGCAAGTGACAGAACTGGATTTTCTCCTTTTGATTTATTGTATGGTAGGACAGTGAGAGGACCTTTATCAGTACCCAGAGATTTGTGGGAAGATAAAGAAATTAGTGAGGACAATAGATCTTCATTTCAATATGTAATTGAACTTAGAGATAAGCTAGATGAACGTGCTAAAATTGTGGCTCAAAATACTGATGTAAGTGCAGCTAGATATAAGTCTTATTTTGATCTCAAGTCGCAGGATCGTAACTTTAAGCCTAATGATGAAGTTCTAGTTCTTCTCCCTGATAGTTCAAGTAAGCTTCTCTTGTCATGGAAATTCATTGTTCATTCTCGTCTCTCAACCGAGGTGGACTCGACTCCCCTACAACTACTACCATAAGGTGTTGTACCAGTGTTTTCTACTGTGCTGTGATATTTTGTTTTTGTGTTGTTTCTTAAGGATGATATATATATATATATATATATATATATATATATATATATATATATAAATATAATTTATATATATATATACATTTCAATTTTTTTTTTTTTTTTTTTTTTTTTTTTTTTTTTTTTTTTTTTTTTTTTTTTTTTACATCACAAGGAACTGGCCAAGGGCACAACAAAAATGGGTAACACAATGCTTTAGTTGCCAGTCTCTATAAAGAAGACAGTATGAGAATAAAATAAAAAAGAGGGGTGAGCCAATTTAGTTCGGGAAGTGTCTTGTTACTTCTCTTTTGAAAAGATTTAAGTCATAGGAGAGTGGAATAATAGAAACAGGATGAGAGTTCCAGAGTTTACCAGTGAAAGGGATGAAGGAGTAAAGATACTGATTAACTCTTGCATTAGGAAGATGGACAGAATAGGGATGAGAATGAGTAGAAAGTCTTGTGCAGCGAGGCCGCGGGAGTGGGGGAGGCATGCAGTTAGTAAGTTCAGAAGAGCAGTGAGCATGTAAATAACGGTAGAAGAGAGCAAGAGAAGCAACATTGCGGCGGTGATTTAAAGATTGAAGACAGTCAGTCAGAGGAGGGGAGTTGATGAGACGAAAAGCTTTTGACTCGACCCTGTTTACGGAAAGCTGTATGAGAGGATCCTCCCCAAACATGTGAGACATACTGCATACATGGGCGGATAAGGCCTCTGTAGAGAGCAAGCAATTGGGAGGGAGAAAAAAAAGGACGCAGACGCCACAGGACACCTAACTTCTTATAAGCTGTTTTAGCAAGAGATGAGATGTGAGATTTCCAGTTCAGATTTTTAGTAAAGGATAGTCCTAGAATGTTCATTGTAGAGGAAGGAGACAGTTGAGTGTCATTGAAGAAGAGGGGATAGTTATCTGGTAGGTTTTGTCGAGTAGATAGGTGAAGAAATTGGGTTTTTTGAGGCATTGAACAAAACAAGGTTTGCTTTGCCCCAATCAGAAATTATAGAAAGATCAGAAGTTAGGCGCTTGGCGGCATCTCTTCGTGAATCACTTAGTTCCTGTTGAGTTGGACGTCTAATAAACGACGTTGAAAATGCAGGGTAGATTCATCAGCGTAAGAGTGGATAGGGCTTTGAGTTAGACTTAGAAGATTCACTGGTCAACAAAAAAAAAAAAAAAAGTTCTGGCATGGAATTTAATAACAGTTTTAGACTAATTTGAGGGTGCTGAATTCAAATCTGATCTTATATTTTCTCTATCACATCACGTTTTTGCGCTATAGGTAATATTCCATTTTCATGAATTTCAAGAAAAATTTACCCTTCTTTTGGAGTAGTGTAGCAAAAGGGCCGGATTATATGGTTTATTTTTAATTCAGTCTCCCAATAAACTGGAGAATATCTTCTTTTTCTTTAAAACATGCATAACATTCCCATTCTTTAGATACTAAAGTAAACTAAACATTTCAACTTGCACAGCAATCGTCCGCAGGTAGTGTTTATTATTGAATTTACATTGAATTGAGTTATTTATTGTATTTCTCCTGTTGTTTCTTTTTTGTGAAACAATGCCTAAGGTGTAGGTGGTTGGGTAGCAAATTCAAGGAACAACTCGGGTAGCTAACAATTTTTCTTTTATTTGCCCGCAGTTGGTGTTGCTGCTCTAACAATGGCCTCTACATCTCACAGAAGAAAGTGCTCAAATGATCCAAATATATTTTGCTACATCTGTGGAAGCTTTACTTTGAAGACTCAGAGGCGCAACATTACGGGACTTTGTTAAGAGCGTGTATTTTGCGTACTTCAAAGTACCACTGGAGACCAAGACAAGCATTGGGCCCTCACAAAGTGTGAAAAAACCTGTGTTGAGACTTTGAGATCATGGTCTCAAGGAAAGAAAGCTAAACTTAAGTTGGAGTGCCTATGGTTTGGAGAGAACCAAGCAATCATTAGATGACTGCTATTTCTGCCTTGTCAATTTTTAAAAGGTTTCAATAAGAAAACAAGAAATATTTGCAATACCCAAGTACCCCTTCAGCTATTCGACCAGTTACCCATAGTGAAGAAATCCCTGTACTAATATTTACTGAGCTTCAAAAAATGATGAAACAGATCTCTGCTCACCTGCTCCCCACTGATGAAGAAGACACTACAGATATTTTCAGCCATTGATGAAGATTGTGACAAACCAATTCTGTTTACTCAGTCTGCTTTGAATGATTTGGTTAGAGATCTTTATCTACCAAAAGAGTCTGCTGAACTGTTGTCTTCAAGACTGCAAGAGAATCGAATGCAAAACCCCGGCACAGGTGTCTCATTTATCGTAACAGGGAAGCAAAAACTGCGTAAGTACTTCCATTCGGGATGGCCAGCTTGTCTATTGTACTGATGTAGAAGGGCTACTTCTTTTTATGGGACTGCTAGCATATGATTCAAGGGATTGGAGGCTTTTTTTTGGGACAGTTCCAAAAGAAGTTGAAATGTGTTCTGTTACACAATAGAAATAAGTATGGCTCTGTACCAATAGGTCATTCTGTAAAACTTAAGAAGAATATAAACAACATCAAGATTGTCCTAGAGAGGTTGCAATATCATGTTCATGGGTGGTTAATTTGTGTCGATTTGAAAATGGTTAACTTTCTTTTGGGTCAGAAAGGAGGGTACACAAAATACCCCTGTTTTCTGTGTTACTGGGACAGTAGAGCTACAGCAGAGCATTGGGTGAAAAAAGAATGGCCTCAGCGACAGAGTTTGGCATTGGCGATAAGAAGTCATCAATGATCCTCTAGTGGATAGGAAGAAGATTGTCTTTCCTCCCTTGCACATAAAACTTGGATTGATGAAGCAGTTCGTCAAGCTCTTGATCACAGTGGGAGAATGCTTCAGCATATTTTGCTCAACTTTTCCTGGTCTTAGTGAAGAGAAGAAAAAAGGCTGGAATATTTGATGGACCTCAAATAAGAACACTAATGAGAGATCCAAATTATCATATCAATGAATGAGACAGAAGAAAGGGGCTTGGAAGCATTTTGTAATGTGGTGAAGAATTTTCTGGGGAATAAGAAAGCAGACAAAATTGAAGAGATTGGGAAGAGCTACTAATGAGCCTGCGAGATCTTGGATGTAGAATGAGTATCAAAAGGTTTTACTATTTACACAGCCATTTGGACAAGTTTCCGGAGAACCTTGGGGATGTGGCGAGGAACAAGGGGGGCGTTTTATCAGGACATTAAAACAATGGAAAAAACGGTATCAAGGGGCCCGGGGGGGACTCACATATGAGGCGGATTATTTCTGGAGCTTGATGAGAGGGCAACCCAGAAGTGTACATCAGAGATCAGCCAAGAAAAAAAAAATTCACAAACTGCTACTTGCCATTGATCTGTGAAACCCTATATATGTATTGTTATATTTTCTATTTCAATTCTGTCACTATATTTTATTACTTGTACATGGACTTCGTCATCTTTGTAATTCCTTGATTAAGAATATACAAAATGTATTACTAAAAATCACGTGTTTTTATCTTGAAACCTTCGATATATAGGCTGATGAGTCATTTTCATCAAAAATTGAAAAATGCTATATCGCGAAATCCTGATGTGATAGACAAAAATTGAGTTCATATTCGTAATCAGCAGCCCAAATTCAGTTAGAATTTGTTTTAAAACCTTTTGCCAGAAATATCGTGTTGACCAGTGAATTATTAATGAATAATAGAAAGAGAGTGGGTGATAGGACAGAACCCTGGGGAACACCACTATTGATAGATTTAGGAGAAGAACAATGTCCGTCTACAGTAGCTGCAATAGAACGGTTTGAAAGGAAGCTTAAGATCAAGGTACAGAAAGAAGGATAGACACCGAATGAGGGTAGTTTGGAAATTAAAGATTTGTGCCAGACTCTATCAAAAGCTTTTGATATGTCAAGGGCAACAGCAAAAGCTTCACCGAAACCCCTAAAGGAGGATGACCAAAATTCAGTTAGGAAAGCTAGAAGATCGCCAGTAGATCGCCCTTTACGGAAAAACCCTACTGGGCGATCAGATAAAAAGATTGTGAGCAGATAGATGCTTAAGAATCTTCTTATTAAGTATAGATTCAAAAACTTTAGAAAGGCAGGAAGTCAAACCTATAGGACGGTAGTTTGAAGGATTAGAACGGTCACCCTTCTTAGGAACAGGTTGGATGTGAGCAAACTTCCAGCAAGAAGGAAAGGTGGCAGTACGTAGATAGACAAAGACGGAAAAGTTTGACCAGGCAGGGTGCAACCACAGAAGCACAGTTATTGAGAACAATAGGAGGGACTCCGTCAGGACCGTAAGCCTTCCGAGGATCTAGGCCAGAAAGGACAAAGAAAACATCCTTACGAAGGATCTTAATGACAGGCATAATATAGTCAGAGGATGGAGGAGAAGAGGAAAAAAGCCATTCATCAACCAGAATGGGAATTTTTGCAAAGGTTTGAGCGGAGAGTTCAGCTTAGAAATAGATGAGACAGCTGTGGAGCCATCTGGGTGAAGCATAGGAGGGAAAGATGAAGAAGGGAAAAAATTTTTAGAGATGTTATTGCTAGATGCCAGAAGTCACGAGAGGAATTTGATGCAGAAAGATTTTGACATTTTCTAGAATGAAAAGAGTTTTTGGTAAGTTTAAGTAAGGATTTGGCATGATTTCGGGCAGAAATATACAGGGCATGAGTTTCAGGAGATGGATGCTTACGGTACCGTTTGGAGCACCTCTCTATCTCAACACTTAGACAAGAGTTAAAACCAAAGTTGACGGCTTTAGGTTGAGAAGTGTGTGGAAGTACGCCTCCATGCGAGACATGACCTTGTTATGCCTTTGCACAAAGAGGGTCTTTGCTGGAACATAATCATTCCGGAAATCAGAGTATTACTGCTTAGTCTTCCCACTTTGAGTTAAGTGCAGAGCACCTCCGTTTTAGGTGGTCCGAGCGGCACGACGATACGGTTACAGAATAAGATGTGATCGAGGACCAACGAGAGAATGTTTCACAAGTAGCAGAAGGTTGTATTTAGGAAAATCAAGAATGTTGGCGTGTCTCCAAGGCGTCAGGAATACGGTGGGGTGCTGCCCCAGCTGCTCTGGTCTTGAAGATAGAAAAGTTGTGGGGCTTGTCACCAGGTTGGTCATGAAAGAAGATGATAGCCAAGCTGGTGGTGAAATTAAAGTCCCCAAAAGGGAAAATTTCTGCTAAAGGAAAATGAGTTTAATGGCTCCACTTTGATGTTTAAATTCAGAATTTACATAGTCAGAGGAGTTTAGGTGAGAATATACAGCAGATAAATTTTAAAGAGAGTGACATTGAATCGAACCCAGCTGTAGAAAATTCGGACGATTCAAGGCCGTGGGCACAGAGCAGTGATGTCTTGCGCACATTACGCAACAGTCAGCTTTGGATTGAAAATGAGAATAGAGACAGTAAGAGGAGACAGAAAAAGGTCTGCTGTCAGTGCTCCCAGATACATTTGTATGATAACACTTGCTTTATTGCTTGTGTTGGGTTTATTGTTAAATGTTATTATTTCTGGTGATATTATTTAGGCTTATTGTGTGTATGTATATACAAACAGAACCCGACTCCTGTCAAGGGCCAGGCAGAGAGGCATTCTGTGTGGTTTGATGTTGAGATACGCCAGACTGCCGTGCTTACTGGTATTCCGTGTGGCTGTGATGTGTTGTCATCCGTGGTCGGTTACGGTACGCTGTATGTCCCTGGTGGAGGTGGCTAGAGGCGTGTGTCCTCTTCCCTACCAATAAGACCAGGACGAGTGCGTTTCAGGGCCTGTGTTGGGCCTGTGTTTCCAAGAGGCTGAGTCGGGTGATACTCTACCTACCCTGACATACCAGTCTGGGGATCTTTACTAGTTTACATGTGGAGTGGTGTTTAGTAGGAGTTGGTGTTATTTATACTCTACGCAGTTAAATTCATGTTTTAATTTATGAAGAGTTTCTGTAATCCCGGAGTGTCATGCCAATTGTAGGATTCAATAATCGGGCCTTTACACTCTGCTATCACCTAACCTACATACACTGTAAAGTATTGCATTTTGTGAATGTCATGGGGGGAATCATCAAAATTATTTTCCAATAAAGATACTTATAAACTTGATTATAATGTTGTTTTATAAATATATCAATATGATTATCCTTCTGGAGAATCTAAATGGAGTGACGTTATATTTTTCCATATTTGTTGTTTGTGGGGATGAGGAGAATAAAAAAAGGAAATATGAAAACTCTGCATACATGTAAAGAGTAATAAATGACATACGAAATGATATTCACGGAAGAGCATTGATTGTATTTTTACTGCGGGTATAATGAAGACCAAAAATCCTTCATCGTAACTGAAATTAGCTTTTTGGCGATTATCTTTTTTTTGCCGTTACGTCATCGCGAACAATACTTTCTCCTTCTCCTTTGGCGACATTTTCTTAACTGTGGTATGAAGACACGAGAGTTTCTATTATTCCGGTCAAAACTATTCCATATATATATATATTTATTTGGTGAGGCTTTGCAGGGGTCGTGTGTCCTGTTGGTGAGGCGCGGCGTGGAGAAGAGGGGGTCCGGGGGGAGAGGGGCGTTGTGTAGTGGGGGGGAGGGGGTGGAAGCGAGCGGATCTAGAATTTCTCACTTTCGTTTTCTTTTTTTCTCCATCGTTTCCTTTTGTGTGTGTGTGTGTGTGTGTGTGTCGGTGTGTGTGTGTGTCAGAGGTGTGCACTTCCGCAAATACTTCCGCAAACCGCAACTTCCGTAAATTGCCGAAGTCCGAATTCGTTTGCGGATTTGCGGAAGTGTAAATGTTTGCGGATTTGCGTTCCGAAAACGCAAATATGTCCGCAAACTCTCTATTTTGAACATGATTCCTGAGCATTCTCTGTGTCCAGAGAACGCTGCTTGTCCAACAGTGACCTTTGATCAAATAGATTTTTTTATAGCCACAGCAATCCTGTACTCAGGGACTGAGAGTGCTGTTAAGTGTGGGGGAGGTGTCTCCAGCTTCTTTCGTGTTAATACAGGAGTGAGGCAAGGGTGCGTCCTTTCCCCATCACTTTTCAACACTTGTATGGACTGGGTATTGGGCAAAGTTGTAGATCAAAGCGATTGTGGAGCATCCCTCGGCAACACCAAGATCTTGTTTTTGTCGATGTTACAGTAATCTTTTCTGAGTCGTTGGAGGTCCTGGTGATGGCTCTCGAGGCGCTGCACGAGGAGGCAAAGCCTTTAGGACTTGAGGTCTCATGGCTCAATACCAAGGTCTAGGTGTTTGGAGGCTTACTATATAAAACAGTACAGTCTGTTCATTCGTGCGGCGAGGACATTGAGATCTTGGAAAGTTTTACATACCTTGATAGCGCAGTCAATAATTTTAGCGGGTCACGTCAAGAAGTCTTACGGCGGATTGGTATAGCCCACGGTGTTATGGATTCGCTCAGCACGAGTATTTGGCTTTGTTGGTACCTGTGCAGGAAGACAAAGATCCGGATCTTCAAGTCGCTTGTGATTCTTGTCTTACTCTATGGTTGTGAAACATGGACACTAAATAGCGACTTGAAGAGGCGAATCAATGCTTTTGGTAATAAGTGTCTTCGCTGAATCATGGGGTATCGCTGGGATGATTACGTGTCAAATCAGCGATTGCACCGTGAGACTGAATCGAGGCCTATTACCTGCATAGTCCGTCAGCGTCAACTTCGGCTATATGGGCATGTGGCACGCTATCCTGAAACCAATTATTCCCACCGGGTTGTATCTGTAGGAGATAACCCGGCGTGGAGGAGGCCAAGGGGGCGCCCACAAGGCTTGTGGCTGGGGCAAGTTGAAGTTTCCTGTCGACAGTTGCTTGGTATGGGATGGGAGCCTGTATGGGGACTCGCGCGTGTTGACCCCCGGGAGTGTCGTCGTAGGGTGGGCGAGGTGATGCGCCCCCCGGCGTATGCCCCCCAATGATTGATTGACAACAATTCACCCCCTTTTCAAGCTCCCTTTGGTCCTCCTTAACCCTGAGAAGGTAGATGCCGTGACATCAAGACTGCTGTTTGAGCTCACGGAGCAGGCTGTCTTGGATACCTCAGAAGGCAGCAGCCCAGATGAAGACGAAGAGGATGATTTTTTCATGGTGAGACTTATTGATTTTATCGAGATCTACTGCATCTTCTGTTCAGTTGTGACAGTTCATTGCTCCAAGTCATTATATTAGCAATCTTGAGCGTCATACTGATAAATTATTGTCATATA
>JACEEZ010023191.1:189807-219807 GCA_016584305.1 Chionoecetes opilio
CCTATACTTCACCCTCGTTTACAACCACAACTCTCCTAACCACCACACTAATAGTAGAGTCATTTTCTTGGCTCCCGTGACCATTTTGTTCCTACCTTTGTTTCTCAGTGGATTTAGTTAATTGGGTCAATATTGAAGAAATTTAGCTCCTATGCACCTCTGAAAAGTGATGGGAAGTTCCCGCTAGGGGGCGCTTTTCAAAATGGCCGCCGACGGAGGCTTGACGGATAATTCTTGGAATTATCATTAACTTATATTTCTTCAATATATGTGGCTGTATGGGCATGCAATATGTCATTTTATTCTAATTTCGGCATGAAAAATCCATTGAAACTATTGTTTTCATCATTTGGGGACATTTTGACCTTAAAATTCAATATGGCGGAAATTGATAATACGAATTTCATGGAAATATTATTTCCTTACATGAAGTACCCAAATAGAGTATGAAATATGTCAATTTGTATATACCTGGACATGTCAAACATAATCAAAGTACTACTTGAAATATTTGGGGTGATTTGGACCAAAAAATCAAATATGGGCGACATTCAAAGTACGACACTTATGGGGATTATTAGTTCTGATTTCACATATCAAAGTAAAAGTATTTCAATGCAATCTGAATATATCTATACATGCTGTATCCCTTTTCTCTTAAGAATTGTGTTACTATATGCAAATGGAAACAGTAAGCAGCCCTTGATACTATTATTCATGTCCTATTATTTTCTAAAGTTTAATTTGGCTAATGACTAATTGCACAGGAAATATCTCCTTATAATTTTTTGTATTTCGTAACAGATATAATAAGAATTGGCTAAATCATATATTTGTTTATCCAGCCAGTATCATTAACTTAACTGTCTGTAGTATAGCTTCTTGAAAGACTATGTGGCATGGCATTTCTGGGTACATTATAATGTTTTTCCTTTTCAGATTATGTTGGACGTTTGATGCCAATGGACTGATGCTTCACTTGCGATTGTAATCATGAAAGAAGATGAAGTTATGAGTTCACATGTCAAGGAGAATTCAGTAGTACAGTGTATTCTTCTGTGTGAGAATCCATGCACGGAAGGAGACAGTATTGACCAAATTAGGAACGATAAATGGAGATCCATTCAAGGGAAATCATTGAAATGGAGGACACTCGATAAATTCGGACAAGTTTCTGATATTGTGGACTGGAAGAAGGGGCCAATAGGACTTCACATGCATAACACATGCTATGTATCATTGTCAAGCCAGCGTAGATTTAATTAATCTCAGAAGCGTAAACAGAAAGAGAACGAGAACGATTAAATCTATGCTGGCTTGACAATGATACATAGCATGTGTTATGCATGTGAAGTCCTATTGGCCCCTTCTTCCAGTCCACAATATCATAAACTTGTCCGAATTTATCGAGTGTCCTCCATTTCAATGATTTCCCTTGAATGGATCTCCATTTATCGTTCCTAATTTGGTCAATACTGTCTCCTTCCGTGCATGGATTCTCACACTGAAGAATACACTGTACTACTGAATTCTCCTTGACATGCCATATTGAATTTTGAGGTCAAAATAACCCCAAATAATTAAAATATTAGTTTCAATGGATTTTTCATGCCGAAATTAGTAGAAAATTACATATTGCATGCCCATACATCAACATATATTGAAGAAATATAAGTTAATGATAATTCCAAGGGGCCGTCGGCGGCCATTTTGAAAAGCGCCCCCTAGCGGGAAATTCCCATCACTTTCCAAAGGTGCAAAGGAGCTAAATTTTTTCAATATTGTTGACCCAATTAACTAAATCCACTGAGGAACAAAGGTAGGAACAAAATGGTCACGGGAGCCAAGAAAATGACTACTATAAGTCCTCGGTCCTCAGACCTCAGACCACCTGTTCTATTAGGGTGCAGTCAGTTCGTACACAAGTTGTTTCGTACACCAGTAGATTCGTACACCAAAAAGTTGTTTCGTATTCTATATGAAACCATAGTCGTTTCGTACACTCAACTCAGCGTTGAACTTGACTACTAGAGTAACGAAATGACACCAGGTAATTACATTAAAACTGAAAATCAGGGTACAAAACAAATAACAAAACCTGGGTACGAAACAACTTGTGTACGAAACTCCCTGTAACCTTTCTATCATATGCCTGGCCTCACCTGATCTTATCCTTGGCCTCACCTGCAGATCGATGTAGTTCATGTATATGGCGTAGGGCAGCACCACGCAGACAGAGGTGATCCACACGGCCAGCACGGCGATGAAGGGCGGCAGGCGGGCCTTGTGGGGATACACGATGCGGCGATACCGGTCCACGGTGACCACCACCAGCGTGACCATGGTGGCGTGGATGGGCACATCCTGGGGGGCGGGGAGGGTATACAGGTGAGGCGGGGAGGGTACAGGTGGGGCGGGGAGGGTATACAGGTGAGGCGGGGATGGTACAGGTGGGGCGGGGAGGATACAGATGAGGCCAAAGTATCTGAAAGCTCAACTCAAAGTATCTAAATGTTCAAGAAACATTCATAACGGTTTTAATAAATTCACGGACTTAAGTTCACCATTATTGCCTCCTATAACTGCCAGGGTGTGAAGAGTAGTGAGCCTCACATCAGGGATCTCCTGGAGCAGGTGCACGTGCTGGCCCTACAGGAGACGTGGCTGTGCCCTGACGAGGTGCACAGACCGAATGGCCTCCATAAGGGCTTTGTGTCGTTCTCGACTTCGGCGGTGGACGAGACACGGGTCCTGAGGCGTGGCAGGCCATACGGTGGTCTCACTTTTTTGTGGCACAAGAGTCTTTCTAAATACATCAGAGTATGTAATGCTCAGGATCCTCGCATCTTGGGCATTGTATACAAGGATGACCGGTTCTCCATATTGCTGGTGAATGTGTATCTGCCCACCAGTAATGTGAAGAACAGGGACGAACAGCTGGTGTATTTAGGAAGACTCGCCTCCATAATAGAGGATGCTGAGGAGCAGAATGTTTGCATTCTCGGTGACTTTAATGCTGCCCCGGGCACTGCCTCCTTCACAGATTTTCAACGCATGTGTGGAGACCGCGACATGGTGATGGCTGACGTGAGGGCGCTTCCCCCAACGAGCTTCACTCATGTCAACCAGGGGTGTCTCTCACGAACGTGGCTGGATCATGTGCTGTTGTCACCATGCCTGTTTGATGTGATGGATGAGTGCTCCATTCTGTACAACAGTGTCTCTTCAGACCATTTTCCTCTCCTGGTGGATTTCAAAGTTAATAGTTTCCCTATTCTGACACAGGTCAGGCAGGATAATGCGGCAAGGATTAAGTGTGATTTTAGGGACAAGCGGAAGAGAGAGGAGTATGTTCGTAGTGACAGAGTTGCTAAGGGGCATTGCCAAAGATCCTGTCAGGGTTTGTTGCTTCCAGAATGCATGTCTGGATCGTGGGTTACATGACGACATCAACGCCTTCCACGAGGCGTTGATAGAGTGCATGATGCGTGCTGGCCAGACTGTGTTTGGTTTTTGCAGGAAGAGATGGAGGCAGGTACCAGGCTGGAATGAGTTTGTTCGTGAGGCGCACAGTGCCGCGCGGGAGTCCTTCCTTGAGTGGAGAGCGGGTGGTGGTCTGCGTTGGGGGCCACTGGCTGAGAGGATGAGGAGCACCAGGGCCAGATTCAAACTGTGTCTCAGGTGGTGTAAGTCACATGAGCACCAGCTTCGTGCTCAGTCCCTGGCTGACAAGCTGGCATCTGGTGACTCCTTTAACTTTTGGCGTGGCGTGCGCAGCATGAACCCGGGCTCACACACGCTTCCCCTACGGGTGGATCATTCTGTGGGGGAGGAGGACATCGCCTCCATGTGGGGAGAACATTTCAAGGGCATTCTCAACTGTGTGAGGGACGAGGAGCGTGAGAATGCTCTGCGTGGTGGGATGCGTGGTGTGTCGCTGCAGGGTTTCCGCAGCGTGGATCACAAGGAAGTGAGAGGGGTATTGCAAAGCCTCTCCTCCAGTGAGGCTTTGGGTATGGATGGGCTCCCATCTGGGGCATTTAAGTATGCGCCCCCCAGCCTGGTTACTTGGCTCTGTCTCTTCATCAATGCCTGTGTCTGCCATCAGTACATACCCAGTCAGGTCTTGGCAGTGCTTATAGTGTCTTTACTTAAGAGCAAAGTGAAGGACCCTGCTAACTCTGGCAATTACAGGCCCATTGCCATAGCAACCGCCCTGTCCAAGGTGCTGGAGAAAGTGGTGCTCTATCGTCCTGAGGCCTACCTGTATACACTGGACAATCAGTTCAGCTATAAGAAAGGCCTTGGCACTGAGATGTGTGTGTGGACATTGATGAATATCATTCATTACTACACTTCCAGAAATTCATCTGTTTATCTATGTTTCCTGGATGCCAGAAAGGCGTTTGACAGAGTGAATTACTGGAAGTTCTTTCATAAACTTCTCGTCAGGGGTACACCTGGGTACATTGTTAATTTATTAATGTACTGGTACACTACCCAGGAATTTACTGTTAAGTGGGGTAATTCCTTTTCGCTGTCCTTTAGTACTGGCAATGGTATTCGGCAGGGGGGGATTTTATCCCCTTACCTGTACAATGTGTACACGGATGATCTCAGTGCCAACCTTCGTGATACAGGTATCGGCTGCCACATACATGATGGGTGCATCAACTCACTGAGCTATGCTGATGATATGGTACTGCTCGCACCCACTGCGGATGCGTTGCAGGACCTTATCAATGTGTGTCAGGAGTATGCTGCCAAGCATGACATTGTCTACAATACCACTAAGACAGAGTGCATGGTAGTATCACCGGCACGCGCTCAGGTGAATTACCTGAAAACAGTATGGCTCGGTGGGTCTGCCCTCACTTTTGTGGATAGATTTGCATACCTAGGTCATGTTATATCCCACGACATGACTGATGATGATGATATCATCAAGCAGACCACCAAGCTTCTTGTTGTGGGAAATACTCTACGGAGGATATCCTCCTACTGTAGCAGAGAGGTGAAGATGGAGTTATTCAGGAGTCACTGCTACTCTATATACTGCAACTCGCTGTGGTCGCGGTACAAGGTGGCCACTATGAACCGCCTTAAGGTCTGTCACAATGACATCCTTAAGAGGCTTCTGGGGCTGCCCAGGTGGTGCAGCTCGTCCCTGGCTCTCGCTAGGAACGGAGTGAACAATCTGGATGTGATCCGTCGACACTCCGTGTTCAGTTTAAGGAGTAGGGTGGATCTCTCTACGAACTCCATCATCACCTCTGTCAGGCAGACACTCGGCCTATGTATGTGACAACATACAACAGCGGTGGCTGGGTCTGCTGTTTGTGCAGAATGTGGGGTAGCACAGGTGTCCATGTATGCTTTTCTATGTACTTTGATACTATGTCCCCTGATGTGCCTGTAATTTGTTCTTGTTTTTGTTTTTGCTCTAGTACTTAAGTTTACTCCTTGGCTTGTTCTTATCACTTCGTTTTTTGTATGTATGCCTCCGGGCGAGAATAAAATTATTATTATTATTATTATAATCCTCAATTTTCTTCATTGAAACACAACTCTTCTGTGAGCAGTGAATTTCTTCGTATTTTGTACTTTACGAATAGCTACATTATATGTAGCGTCATTGGGTTGTCTATATTAGTATTCTACAAGTGCTTGTGGGCCCTTCGGACCCATGTATTGATGTTTGTAGTAGTAGTATATATTAGACATGTGATTGCAAACTCCAATCGTGTTGTTGCTGTCGTTGGTCACTGCTCAAAGTGCCTCGGGGTAGACCACGTTCCGGTTGATTCCAACCCTTTGTGTTCCGTGTGATTCCAACACACACACTCACACACGCACACAAACGTTAAGTCCATGAGTACAGAGTTTGTGGATTGCGGCAAGACGTCACCGCAGAGTTTTTCCTGTAATCTAATACTCATAAAAGTGTTTTTAGCCCAAAACCCCCCTTCAAAATAATTCAATCGACATGGGACCTAGCCGCTTACCACCTACGATTTATTTGCGATTTTTTTTTAGCCTACTCTCATCAAAATTGAATTTACAGTTTCGGCTACCCAAAACAGACACACACACACACACAGACACACGGCTACTCCTATAGTATATTAGATAAGTAGTATTTTCTACTGTACATCTCATTCCCAATTGTTTTGTTTGTCTGTGTCTGCGTGTCTGTATGTCTGTCATTTTGTCTGTCTCGTTGTAGCCATCCGTCGCCCGGCGCGGGACCCCGGACCCCCGCGCCTGCCGCTGGGAAACCGCAGGTGTGGTGTTGATGTGTTCCTTGGCGTCTGGTGGCCATGACGGGGGTGGAGCAGATCAGGACCAAGTATCGGTGCAGCTTGTGTTGTGGAATCAGTATGTTGAGACCGCCTGGCTGTATAGTATACCTACTGTAGGCTGTGCTGTCTTGATGGGGTATTCATGAGGTACTGGCGTGGTTAGGATGTAGTTTGTAATGGCATTGTGTGGCTGGGCCAGGCTTGATCACGTTGTGGTGGGGCCTGATGAAGGCTGTGTCGGCCTGGGGCATCGGGAGAGGGCTTGGCGGAAGGCTTGGCGGAGGGCTTGGCGGTGGGCTTGGCGGAGGGCTTGGCGAAGGGCTTGGCGGAGGGCTTGGTGGAGGGCTTGGCGGAGGGGCGTCTTCCAAGGGAGCCCTGTGTTCACAGGCAACTTTCCTATGGCGCACACCTTTGTTTGGAATTACATGCAAAATTTCATTGCAGGTTGAGTGCCATGTCAGGATGCCGGGTGCACGGGCAGTAAAAGGCATCACTACAGGTGACACTTGCCCCGTTAGTACAGTCCGATAAAACTGTCTGCGCGATGCTTAGCTTAACGGTGCACATCAACCATGTACGATAAAGGAAATACTACATTTGGCCCAACAATTATATAGTTATTGTTATTCAACCTGTCATCGACTACCGATTGCTGACGGTGGATCCATCATGAATATTTGTGACAAGTCGTTATTGCTGTCGTTACCATCATGATATATATTTATCAGACTTTTCCAGATGTGATAAGCCACAGTTCTGTTATGTCTGTCCACGGTTCTGCTTCTGTCATGGCCATGAAATACCTCCATACATTTATGTACGTCATTTCGGTATTACAGTTCAAACTATCAATGTTTTGTCCACCATTAATTTCCAGTACTTCTAATCATAAGTTGGTGGAAAAAGTATATTCCTTTTTTTTCTTTTCCCCACTAAGTGTCCAATAGGCACTTTTTCTCTTAATATTATGGATGAATTTCAGTGTTCTCTTTCTACTTACGCATTCAATTGTTGCAATAAGATCTAGTGTTGTAGTGTGTAGTATGTAAAGGAAACAGTTGCAAGGATTAAGAACTTGTCATAATATCCGATATCAATTTTACGCAATGATTTGCAACCATTGAATCTTGGCCAGGCAAACATAAAGGATGCTTTGTTAGAGGAAATAATATTGCTCAAGAGAAAACATCCATTAACTTGCAGCCTGTGTGTGTACAGTACGCTGCATAGAATGAAAGAGCAAAGGGTAGTGCGCCCTGAGCCACGCCTGCCTTCCTGGGGGTGGGAGCAGCCGCGTGTGTGCTGGCGGCGCGGGGGAGGACAACACTAACACTGCTTTTCCCCGCCAGGATGTGGAGCAACAAGGGGCCGCGGACATCACCAAGGAGGTGAACGCGAGGTGCAAGACCAAACTCTACTTGCATAAAATTCTAAACCTGCAAAAAAAAATTCAGAAACTTTCAAACATTTATATTTATATCCTAAACATTTGTATTTAATTACCGTAAATGAGGCCTTCACCTGATAGGTGTTCAAAGCAGTGTTTAATGGAGGAGTCATTAGTGGGCTTAGGTGTGTGCAAAACTTAAAGCTTCATTAATAACACCTTCATATTAAAACTGATGATGGTGGTGATAATGAAGAATGACGATAATGGATTCATATTTCAATCAAAATTTTATGAAGGAAGATTTTGCAGGTTTATAATTTCATGAAAGAAGATTTTGCCGGTTTAAAATTTTATAAAAAAAGATTTTGCAGGTTTATAATTTTATAAAAGAAGATTTAGCAGGTTTATAATTTTATAAAAAAAGATTTTGCATTTTTAGAATTTTATGAAAGAAGATTTAGCAGGTTTAGAATTTCATGAAAGAAGATTTAGCAGGTTTATAATTTTATAAAAAAAGATTTTGCAGGTTTAGAATTTTATGAAAATAGATTTTGCAGGTTTAGAATTTCATGAAAGAAGATTTTGCAGGTTTATAATTTTATGAAAGAAGATTTTGCAGGTTTAGAATTTTATGAAAGATTTAGCTGGTTTAGAATTTTATGAAAGAAGATTTAGCAGGTTTAGAATTTTATGGAAGAAGAATAAGCAGGTTTAGAATTTTATGGAAGTAGATTTAGCAGGTTTAGAATTTTATGAAAGAAGATTTTGCAGGTTTTCAACAACACACAGCGAAAAATAAAATTGTTCCCCCGCGCCCTGCCTCGCCAGACGATTATTTCATGATTCTCTAATAAATTTGCATCGTTACATTACATTTTGTTGCGGATGCTGCTTCGTTATCGAACTTAATTATTTTCCCAGAAATTCGTCACTCATAACACAAAAAGCAAAAATGATGACCTGTCTTCTTCGTTTGTTTGTTTGCTTGTTTGCTGCTGCGATTCCAAGCGGTGTGTCTGTATTAGTGATGGAACAAATGTCTATTTTCCGTATTCGCGAATGCGAATGCGAATGCGAATATTTGGTTTTAATATTCGCGAATGCGAATGCGATTGCGAATATTACGTAATATTTCAAGTAATACACTATTTTTGATATCATACAGGTAACTGAAATATTTTTAATGTATTGTAAGAGTTCAGCCATAAAAATATGAATGTCTAAAGTAAATTCAATTCAATTTCTATGTTTCCAAGTTGCGGGACGAGGACCAACTCTTACACGAATACTTACATGATAATATCTTATATGAATAATTATTATTGCAAAGCTTACACTTTGCAATGTCATTAGAGATAATCTCGAAATACGTAATCCCAAACCACACTGGTGTGACTGGACGCCATTACGTAGCAGGCTGCTGCAATACTGTTATCTTTCAAAGAAAGTTGATTGTGCTCGTGGGTGATAGAGGGCGCGTATACGATTACTGCAGTATGGCGCACAAGGCAATGGCTGATACCAAGAGTCAAGGCGGTAGAGGGACGACCGACGAACGGCAGAGAAAAGGAACCATAAGAGGGATACATTTTTGAACGAAGAGCAGCGACGGCGGCCGGCGGCCAGGGTCGAAGACACGGGTATCCCCGTGTCTTCCCTTGTCTCTTGGTACAAACCAATGAGTATGAGTTCCGTAACAGTGACCTTGAGAGTAGCGGCTGCCACTCTGTTGGAGGGTGAAGGATGGAGGTAGTGTTCGAGGGAGTATGGCCTAGCCTACCACTACGCCACCTTACCCCATGCATTATTTTAACTAACGCTTGGCTAAACTATTAATTTATTTATATGTTTGCTTGTGTAATGTTATGTTCCCTTGTGATTTTTTTTCTTATTTTTGTAAGTTTACTGATTTGGGCAAAATATTCGCATATTCGCAAACAACTACGAGTGGGAGTGCGAATGCAAATGCGAATGCGAATATTGATAAAAACATGCGAATATTCGGTCCATCACTAGTCTGTATATTCATTAGTCTTAGTGATGTTTTATCTATATCTTTTTGTATTTCATTCCAGGTACGTAATTAACCCCTAGAGGCCCAGAACGTAATTTACATTGTAATTTGGCTACCATTAGACAATATTTTGTGAATATAAACAATGTTTTATAGATATGACCTGTTTAGTATCCTTGACGACTAACTAATTTGATATATTCAGTTACTTTTCGTAATTTTATGGCTAATAACAGATCATTTTTTTATAGCAAAGGAAAGATTTGGGCGTGAAGGGGTTAATGTAAAATGCTGATATGGTGAATACTGAATATAAGAGTATTGCATTTCCAGGGTAGATTTGCCACTCCCACAACATGCAAAGATATCCTATGCCAAAGTAGAACGAAAGACAAGCCAGTTTGGGCGTGAAGGGGTTAAGATCAATAATCAAGCAAGTAAGTAATTAAGAGCGCAGGGAAGAGAGCGGCGAGATGAGGGGTGCAATACGCGAAGGTAAACTCTCTGATAACACAACAATGACGGCGATATGAGTGGTGTGAGGCGGTAAGGTAGACTCTCTAATAACATAACAATGACGGTGAGATGAGTGGTGTGGGGCGTGAAGGTAAACTCTCTGATAACACAACAATGACGGTGAGATGAGTGGTGTGAGGCGTGAAGGTAAACTTTCTAATAACACAACAATGACGGTGAGATGAGTGGTGTGAGGCGTGAAGGTAAACTCTCTGATAACACAACAATGACAGTGAGATGAGTGGTGTGGGGCGTGAAGGTAAACTCTCTGATAACACAACAATGACGGCGCGATGAGTGGTGTGAGGCGGTAAGGTAAACTCTCTAATAACACAACAATGACGGTGAGATGAGTGGTGTGGGGCGTGAAGGTAAACTCTCTGATAACACAACAATGACGGTAAGAAGAGTGGTGTGGGGCGTGAAGGTAAACTCTCTGATAACACAACAATGACGGTGAGATGAGTAGTGTGAGGCGTGAAGGTAAACTCTCTAATAACACAACAATGACGGTGAGATGAGTGGTGTGGGGCGTGAAGGTAAACTCTCTGATAACACAACAATGACGGCGATATGAGTGGTGTGAGGCGTGAAGGTAAACTCTCTGATAACACAACAATGACGGCGCGATGAGTGGTGTGAGGCGGGAAGGTAAACTCTCTGATAACACAACAATGACGGCGATATGAGTGGTGTGAGACGTGAAGGTAAACTCTCTGATAACACAACAATGACGGCGATATGAGTGGTGTGAGGCGTGAAGGTAAACTCTCTGATAACACATCAATGACGGTGAGATGAGTGGTGTGAGGCGGGAAGGTAAACTCTCTGATAACACAACAATGACGAGGAGATGAGTGGTGTGAGGCGGGAAGGTAAACTCTCTGATAACACAACAATGACGGTGAGATGAGTGGTGTGAGGCGGGAAGGTAAACTCTCTGATAACACAACAATGACGGTGAGATGAGTGGTGTGAGGCGTGAAGGTAAACTCTCTGATAACACAACAATGACGGTGAGATGAGTGGTGTGAGGCGGGAAGGTAAACTCTCTGATAACACAACAATGACGGTGAGATGAGTGGTGTGAGGCGGGAAGGTAAACTCTCTGATAACACAACAATGACGGGGAGATGAGTGGTGTGAGGCGGGAAGGTAAACTCTCTGATAACACAACAATAACGGGCGGCGTATTAAGTAAAGAGAGAGTAATAACTCAGGTGTAAACAATGCTTGTGGCAACACTGTAGTGACCTAAGTCAACACAAGCAATGGGAATGTTGTGGTGATGCAAATATTATCATTATCCTTCTATTCAGATTAATATTCATGAGTAACGAGTCTTGTATTGAAAGAAATCCCATCACTTCATTTTTTTTTCCTCGGCCGACCAACTCGTGTTTCTCCATCTACCTAAACACTACTGCTTCTGTCTTAAACATTTGCTATGATGGTGCTGCACTTTGGCTTGTTTTACTCCTAACCATTGTGCGATAAGTTCATTGTCGCTGCACTAGAGAGAGGGCAACAGTAGATCACACCAACACGGGATGAAGATAGGCAAGAAAAAAGAAAGAAAAAAAAAGGGTAATGGAGGTTGTTTTCTACATTATTTTATTTCATGACTGAAATAGTAGAGTCTGACGTATTGATATAATTTCCACAAACACATTATAGTGTGATGCCGTATAGTCCCCCGAGCCCTGTTATGCCCTGATGACATTACAGCGCGTGTCCATTTTGCCCTCATGACGTATACCTCGTCACGCGTCCACCAGCCATTATGATCAAGCAGATCATGTTAAAATTATGGCTATGTATACCTGATACTATGGTTAACTATGATAAAAATACAGCTTAACTTTAGAAGACTCGTAGTCCCTTCTCCTGGCATCAATTATATCAGTCAGCAAGCAGCATGGGGTCAGGATTTTTCAGTTTGTTAAAAAAACCCAGTATAGTTCCTTCTGGGTCTTCCTACAACACGCGACATCTTGCTGAAGTGTTTTGGTAACGCGACATAAACTTCCTAATTCCTTCCATTTAGCCTGCTCCTCCTGCCGATGCTGCAGATGATGATGATGATGAAGACACAGGTGCATCATTACCGATTCCTCGATAACAGGTAACGCCAGTCTCACCCTTTCACGCATCCCTCGCAATGAACCTCCTTAGATATATAACTGCTCCCACCCTCGCCGCACAGCTGCCCCTCGCTCCCTCCTGCCCCGGCGAGTAGCTGTCACAATATCCTACTACTCAATGCCCTTTGTGTCTTCCTGCCTCACACTCGCGCCCTTAAAACAATGATCCGAGGCCCATACACCTCCATAATGGTCCTCCTCGAACTCAACGACGCTCTTATATACACTTATGTACACTTTCCTTTCCTACTTCCATAAAAAGAACCTTGGAGAAACGTGGCTCTTTTGACGTGGTGTTTAATGCTCTCATATTTCAGAGAGAGAGAGAGAGAGAGAGAGAGAGAGAGAGAGAGAGAGAGAGAGAGAGAGAGAGGAGAGAGAGAAGAGAGAGAGGAGAGAGAGAGAGAGAGAGGAGAGAGAGAGAGAGAGAGAGAGAGAGAGAGAGAGAGAGAGGAGAGAGAGAGAGAGAGAGAGAGAGAGAGAGAAGAGAGAGAGAGAAGAGAAGAGAGAGAGAAAAGAAAAAGAGAGCAAGAGACAGAGACAAAGAGAGAGAGAGAGAGAGAGAGAGAGAGAGAGGAGAGAGAGAGAGAGAGAGAGAGAGAGAGAGAGAGAGAGAGAGAGAGAGAGAGAGAGAGAGAGAAAGGGGGGAGGGGAGAGACATACTCGTACATATCTACAAAGAGTTAGTTAGCGAGCACTGTATATCAGCGAGGTACAATCGCCTCAGAGTACATTCCAACCTCAATAAGTCTACGGTGCTGTCTTGTCTTTCTTTTTTCACTTTCTTTCTTCCGCCTAAAACTCTGATCATTATAATTGTTCTCTTTCCCTCCTTTACTTCTGTGGGAATTTATGTCACATACATATTTAATATGAGGTTTACCTAATCAAAACCAATGTTCTATCTCATCCCGACACAATACTCTAGCTAATCAACTAACTAGGATACTTATCAGTGGATAGTAGGGTTGAATTACGTAGGCTTGTTCAATACTGCCTGTCCTTGTGATCCGAAGTGGTCAGCGCGTGATCAGGCCGCCCGTGACAAGAGACTTGAGAGCCGAGGGCGGAAAGCTGGAGGCGTCAGGCGGGTTTTCACACAAAGTTATCCATGACGCGCGGCTATAATCACTGTGTTAAATTTTAACACCGTCCTATTGTTTTATCACATATATGTACAAAACTCTTCATTATAATTAGAGAAGAGATGTTAACTCGATAGGGTCTGGAATAGTACTTGTATTTGTACTTATAGACAAGCACGTATATTAGATGTTACTCCTGGAAGGGTCTAGAGTGTACTGACCTCTCCAAGGTGGGGCGGCGGTGAAAGATCGCCACCATGCATTACACGTGTCACCTTTAGGTAGGCGGCAGGTGGACCACCTCAATTGGTGCAAATTTAAATGACGGCGACCAATCGCCAGTCGCTCCAATCAAGGTGCTAACTATAAGGTGCAAATGCTTAATATTACTGGGAATGTTCAATTATTCTATCCCAGTATTTATCATTTACTTAAATTACCTTAAATAATACCCATTACCATTTAAATTATATACACATCCCTATACGCACCCTCCTATGACGAGCGGAAAATACCTCACTCACAAGGGGGGGGGGGAAACAGAACCACCACTCTACCAATTATGAGAGGGTGGTTGGTGGATAATTTCCACACTGGGGGCCGGCGAAACTGAAGTTCCCCTTCAGGTGACATCACCCCAGGCCACATAGCGCCGGAACATTTGATTAGTGGTTTCGGCACTTTGGTCTTAGCTATTTTAAAATTAACAGCTCTGATAGAGGTACCAGTGAATATGCTGACATATACATGATCGGGGGAGAGTTCTCTCCTGATGTTATAGTATCCCCAGTATAGTCATCACCATTGACCTCAAGTGGTTTTAGGAGCTCATTATCAGCGGGAAGTTCAGGGGGACCTAGATAGGAGACTAGTTTACACTCAGATCTATTAAATTTAATGAGAGATTTGAGATAATATTTGACTGCCTGTCTACCATGATTTATCCAAAATTGACACCTGATATCGGCTAATATTGTAGCCATTCCGCCATGTAATGAGTTCCTATGGTATTCTTCCACCAACAATTTAGTAAGATGATGGCGTTTGGGAATTAGTATGGGATGGCAGGTGGTATTTGGAAGATCAGCTTTCAAATTTCGACCTCGACACCTAATACCCTCATGATCTAGTACAGACCTAATGATTTTGGATAATTTGTTCCTATGGGCGCTGGCTGAGGCCAATAGCTGATATTCCTCAGGAAATACCTGCTTTTGTATTGTTCTGATCCAAAACTGCAATAGGATCAGATCTATCCTTTTTAATGGATTGGAAGACTATATTAGTAGTCTTAATTAGTTTGCTTATTCGTACTTAATTAGAAGTAGCCCTGGATATAGGGATTGTATCTATTATTTGAGTAGGTCTAAGTGGTTTACTGGTAGGCTGAGAAGTTTGAATCTTAATTACAGGCTGTTTGATTTGCGTAACAGACGCAGGATAAATACCCACTAACGAGGGATCTTTAAACACTAAGGGTGGCTGATATAGCTGATTACCCATAGATGTAATAAACGTGATCTCCCTGTGGGGGGGTTCTTGCTTAATACCTTGCAAACTTTGAGTTAAAGAAACTTTAGATGTTGATGAAATATGAGCACACTCCAGTAATCCCTCATATTCAATTACTTTATCGAGATATCTTTGACATTCGTGTTCATGATTGATAACACATTGGTGAATCATTTCTTTATCTCCAGCTTGTCTTAATTGAACTTCATATTGGAAGTAAACCGCCTCATATTTATTCCATTGCTCATTTAACAATGGTAGACCTGTTTTTAAATTAATATAATCAATAGGAATTGCCTTAATTGCGTCCTCACTTATTATATATTCGTGTGAGCATTGCTAATTTAGCTGATAATGAGTGCTTAGCTAACTTCGCCATGATTTAGTTAATAACTAAGTCAAATAGAATATTAAATGAAAAATTAAGTCACTAAAAATAATTGCTAGTTGATAATTAATTGTTATATCCTAAGTGCTGGAAGCGCCGTTGGCTGGCCTATCAAGGCGCATAACCAGGCCTATGACCAACCAGCACTTAACTATTACCACTAACTAAGGCTACGTAACTTCTGATGCTATCTACTACCTGGCAGGTGGAAGTTGAACAGCTTTCAGCTTGACAGCTTCAGGTTGAAGGAGTCCTTCCTGACGCCGCGAAATACCCCGCTTCCAGCCTCATAACCAGCAATTGTGGTAGGCTCATAATTACGCCTCACTTAACGACCACCTTGAATCACATGAACATCAACATTCCTCACTCGGGGCACCAATGTGGGAATTTATGTCACATACATATTTAATATGAGGTTTACTTAATCAAAACCCATGTTCTATCTCATTCCGACACAATACCCTAGCTAATCAACTAACTAGGATATTTATCGGTGGATAGTAGGGTTGAATTACGTAGGCTTGTATCAATACTACCTGTCCTTGTGATCCGAAGTGGTCAGCGCGTGATCAGGCCGCCCGTGACAAGAGACTTGATAGCCGAGGGTGGAAAGCTGGAGGCGTCAGGCGGGTTTTCACACCAAGTATCCATGACGCGCGGCTATAATCACTGTGTTAAATTTTAACACCGTCCTATTGTTTATCACTTATATGTACAAAACTTTTCATTTTAATTAGAGAAGAGATGTTAACTCGATAGGGTCTGGAATAGTACTTGTACATGTACTTATAGACAAGCACGTATATTAGATGTTACTCCTGGTAGGGTCTAGAGTGTACTGACCTCTCCAAGGTGGGCGGCGGTGAAAGATCGCCACCATGCATTACACGTGTCACCTTTAGGTAGGCGGCAGGTAGACCACCTCAATTGGTGCAAATTTAAATGACGGCGACCAATAGCCAGTCGCTCCAATCAAGGTGTAACTATAAGGTGCAAATGCTTAATATTACTGGGAATGTTCAACTATTCTATCCCAGTATTTATCATTTACTTAAATTACCTTAAATAATACCCATTACCATTTAAATTATATACACATCCCTATACGCACCCTCCTATGACGAGCGGAAAATAACTCACTCACAAGGGGGGGGGGGAGAAAAAAACCACCACTCTACCAATTATGAGAGGGTGGTTGGTGGATAATTTCCACAACTTCCTCTTCTTCCTTCCTTCCTACGGCTGCCCTTTTTTTATTTTCCCTCCTTCCCTTCTTCTCTCTCTTCCTTCCTTCCCTTCCCTTCTTTCCTCTTCTTCCCTTCCCACCCTTCTTCCTTCCTCCTCTTCCTCTTCTTCCTCTCCCCTTCTTCCTCTCCTTCCTTCCTTTTTACTACTTCAGGGCGAGGCGAGCGAGTGGGCTGGGACGTGCTTCCCCTGGTGCAGGTGGCGCAGACAGGGATAGAGAATAGTGTTCAAGGCATTAGCCAAGGAAGCTTGTGAGACGCATACATTTGGCCACCATTCTCTGGAACACTGATAGTAACAGATTTTATTGATTGATAACATTGATTGTGGTAAATACTTAAAATGGACTCAGTAGACAGGCAGTTAGTGCGGAGTCATTATAGAGCTTTAAAAGGAGGCTAGATGAATTCAAGGCTGGGGATGAAAGGTGGATGCAGGTAGTGGATAACAGGAACTACGTCGTGTAGGTCTCACGGCCTTTGTAGCTTCCTTATTTTCTCATGTTCTTATGTTCTAACAATGATGCAGTACGTACACGCATTGCTACAGAAGGGAGATGCTGCCGTTGGGAGGGCGTGAGGCGCAAGGCTGGCTGATGGATGTGCACTCTTGTCCTAACACTATAAAGCAGAGTGAAAAGAGAGCCTCGTGTGATCTCTTCATACCTCACGATATTTTTCACAACTTTTGAACAAATATGACATTTATACTTTTTACCTCGAGTTGCAAAAGCTATTTTTCTAGACTACATTTTCCTATCTTTTGTATGACCCTTCCCCTATTTCCACCCTTTTTTCTCTCCTTTCTCTTCCTCAACCTTCCCCATCCTTCCCCCTTTTCCTTTTGCCACCCACCCTCTTTCCATCCCTTTTCCCCTTTTCCCTTCCTCCCCCTTCCCCATTCACTCCCTAGCCAGCCCTTGCCATCAGTAGCCCCGCCCGCGCATCCCAGCTGACACAGGACACATGCTCCCTTCCCTCCCCGCCTCGTGACGTCCGTAGCTCAGTGGCCAGGGCGAAACGGACGACCTTTTTTTCTTACTTAAACAAAGAAGGAATGTAAACAAATAGACTAGCTTTGTCATCAATCGAGCTATGATGATTAACGACGCCCCGATCTGAATATTTTCGCCATTATTATATCTTTTGGTATGATATAAAAATGATGCATTGGAATGAACACCACTCGAGGTAGTCGTTAAACTTCCTCTTGTTGTAACCTTTGACGCTTAGTATCGCTTCATAGGTCCTATTCAACTTCGTCTCCTTAGTTAACAATCTTGTCAACTCTTCCCTTGGCTAACAGTATTTGACTTACACACACTTGATAGGACCGACATTCACCACTTAGGTTCAAGATCTCATTTTCGTTAAGCCTGTTAGAGGGACGCTGCTTCATCAAGATCATCTCAGCTGACTCGTCTATCGGGCCGGCGGCATATTCCCGTTTTCTGGAAGAGTATGTGGCGTTTACTCTTGAACACTTCAGGTTAAGTTACGTTAGGTTACGGATAGGGTAGGCTATGTTGTCCTAGTTTAGCATACTAACTTTGGTGGAAATCACAATGAGGGTATTTTCGAGATTATCCTATGGTTAGTTTCGGAGCTACAGCCAAGCGTCTTCATTCGGAAAACCACATACTCACATAGAATACAGGAATATGCAGGCCGGCGTGAATCAGTCCTTTTAGCGTCCTGATTAGCGCTCCTGGGTACAGATTCACGTACGTACATCATTTTCCTTCCAAACAGCGACCACGAGTATACAGCGTATATAGGTACGTAGGCATTGAGTTTTTGTCTGGCGAGTTTTTGTCCGGAGAGTTTTTGTCCGGCGAGATTTTGTCGATGAGTTCTTGTCCGTTGAGTTTTTGTCCGGTGAGTTTTTGTCCGGCGAGTTTTTGTCCGGTGAGTTTTTGTCCGGCGTTTTTGTCCGGTGAGTTTTGTCCGGCGAGTTTTTGTGCAGTGAGTTTTTTTCCGGTGAGTTTTTGTCCGGCGAGTTTTTGAGTTTTTTGTCCGGCGAATTTTTGTCCGGCGAGTTTTTGTCCGGTGAGTTTTTGTCCGGGGAGTTTTTGTCCGGGGAGTTTATGTCCGGTGAGTTTTTGTCCGGTGAGTTTTTGTCCGGTGAGTTTTTGTACGGCGTTTTTGTCCGGTGAGTTTTTGTCCGGCGAGTTTTTGTGCAGTGAGTTTTTTTCCGGTGAGTTATTGTCCGGCGAGTTTTTGTCCGGCGTTTTTGTCCGGTGAGTTTTTGTCCGGCGAGTTTTTGTGCAGTGAGTTTTTTTCCGGTGAGTTTTGTTCGGCGAGTTTTTGAGTTTTTTGTCCGGCGAGTTTTTGTCCGGTGAGTTTTTGTCCGGTGAGTTTTTGTCCGGTGAGTTTTTGTCCGGTGAGTTTTTGTCCGGTGAGTTTTTGTCCGGTGAGTTTTTGTCCGGTGAGTTTTTGTCCGGCGAGTTTTTGTCCGGAGAATTTTTGTCCGGAGAGTTTTTGTCCGGCGAGATTTTGTCCGACGAGTTCTTGTCCGGAGAGTTTTTGTCCGGTGAGTTTTTGTCCGGCGAGTTTTTGTCCGGTGAGTTTTTGTCCGGCGTTTTTTGTCCGGTGAGTTTTTGTCCGATGAGTTTTTTTCCGGTGAGTTTTTGTACGGCGAGTTTTTGAATTTTTTGTCCGGCGAGTTTTTGTCCGGTGAGTTTTTGTCCGGTGAGTTTTTGTCCGGTGAGTTTTTGTAGGCAGCAAGAATAGGTGTAAGGTGTAAGGATAGGCAGCTTCCACGCCTAGACCCTGGATAGTGTGTGAAGGATAGGCAGGATAGGAAAGATAGTCCAACCATCACACCGCTCGACTCAATGAACGGAATGGAAGAGTGACTCAATTACTTACCACAGCCTTAAAGATAATGAAGGTAAGAATATTGAAGCCTTGAGATTAAACTGAGATAAACCTAATATATTCTAAGATTAAACTGATAAAACTGTATTATCTAAAGGGCTTTGTGGCTGAATATAAACAGGAGAGAAAATTGGATTCCCGGCAGGTCGTAAGGTTCAGGTGGAAGGCTTGAGTGACGAGGCTGAAACTTTTCCTTTGAGCCACAATTCACAACGCAAATTACTGAGGTTAATCATTGTGCTCCTCGCTTCCATTACCCACACCTTCTATGTCTAGTCATGTCTATAGGCTCGAATAGCGTCAGTTACTTCTCAACATGGATAACAGTTTTCGATCATGTTGTTGACAGGTTTCTATCGGAATTATGAAGCAAACCCTCGCGCGACGGGTACACACTCGTGGCTAGGCAACAACAACAACTTGCAGGAAGAGAAAAATTGTGGAGCAAAAAAGCGACACACTGATATTCCTGCACTGGAGATTTCGGTTTACTTCTCCCGCACAGCCACTGTGAAGGCACGCCGGCCACACGCTATTTTGGGGCAGACATTCACAAATATCAGAGTTTTGGGAACACTTGAAAATACTACGTACAATATTCTCTTATCTTTGGCATTAAGTATTTGTTGGCTATGTTACGGGTGAGTTTATTATGCTCTCCCTTCCTATCTATTCAATAACCATAAATACAGTTTTTCTGGATATTCCTCGCTGTTGGAGCAAGGATGGATACGAGAGAGAGCCAGAGAGAGAGTAAGATGAGAGCGAGGAGAGAGAGAGGAGAGAGCTGAGCAAGAGAGAGAGTAGGGAGGACTCACTCTCTCTCTCTCTCTCTCTCTCCTCTCTCTCTCTCTCTCTCTCTCTCTCTCTCTCTCTCTCTCTCTCTCTCTCTCTCTCTCTCTCTCCTCTCTCTCTCTCTCTCTCTCTCATTACATAAAAAATTGTAACATTTACAGGCTAAAGGAGACATAATTAGTGTTCCCTATCTAAAAGCCTAACTCGTGATAATTGTGATCTCCTTGCCTTCACCTCGGCAGCCACGCGTTCACAAGCTCCTTGAACACTTGAATAGTTGTACAACCAAGGCGTGGCTGCGAGGCAAGGAGAGCATTCCACCAGCCACCGTAGACGTGGACGAACTGACGCTGGTGGTGCCAAGTACGACATTGGGGCTGTATTAGCTCTGCGGGGGCTAGGGCCACGGGTCTTGTAGTGTTTGTTGTTAATATTTTGTCAACACTTGTGGTTGACGCGAGCTTTTGCCTATAGCAGCCCGCCTGAGCTCTCTCTCTCTCTCTCTCTCTTCCTCTCTCTCTCTCTCTCTCTCTCTCTCTCTCTCTCTCTCTCTCTCTCTCTCTCTCTCTCCTCTCTCTCGCTCTCGCTCTCCTCTCCTCTCTCTCTCTCTCTCTCTCTCTCTCTCTTCTCTCCTCTCTCTCTCTCTCTCATATGTATGATATTTGATGAAACGAAATGAAAAACATGTATTTTTTTCCCAGGAAATTGTGTATATGTAGTATGTACGAATACAGAACAACAGTTACTATAAAAAGAAAAAAAATGGAATATTATAATGAATATAACATTAATCCATATAAAAAAATTACAGCAACTGAAAATAAAAATAACTTATGTTAAAAAATTATTTGTGATGAAAGAAAAGTCTGAAACATGAGAGGGAAAGAAAAGGGAAAAGGCATACATTTAAGAAGAGAATGAAAGCGAGAGAGAGAGAGAGTGTGTGTATGTGTGTGTGTGTGTGTGTGTGTGTGTGTGTGTGTGTGTGTGTGTGTGTAAGGGTGTTTGTGTAAGTGTGTGTGTGTACATGCTTGTGTGTGGATGAGTGTGTGTGTGTGTGTGTGTACATGTGTATGTACATGTGTGTGTGTGTGTGTGTGTGTGTGTGTGTGTGTGTGTGTGTGTGCATGTGTGAGTGTGTGTGTGTGTGTGTATGTGTGTGTGTGTGTGCATGTGTATGTGTGTGCGTGTGTCAATGTGTGTGTGTGTGCATGTGTGTGTTCATGTGTGTGTGTGCGTGTGTGTGTGTGTGTGTCTGTCTGTGTAAGTGTATGTGTGTGTGTGTGTGTGTGTGTGTGTGTGTGTGTGTGTGTGTGTGTGTGTGTGTGTGTGTGTGTGTGTGTGTGTGTGTGTGTGTGTGTGTGTGTGTGTGTGTGTGTGTGTGTGTGTGTGTGTGACAATCTGGACAGTATGCTTCTGATCACATCAGGTGGATGGGCCCTTGGGACCAGGTGTGAAAAGGTGAGTTGATCTTATGGGATTTCCAAGGCTCCCCCGTCTAGCGGACGAAAAAGGCGAATTTTGCTTGAACATCAGTGTTTTATACGTCCTTTTACCAAAGATAGTCAGCCACTAAGCATCAAGGAAAGTTGTAGGCTCCACCGTCTACTGGTTGTGGGAGGAGCTTATATTACTTTTGGTATGACGAAGAGTTATACTATGGCCCGTATCGAGAGTCATGATGAAAGTTGAGCGACGACCTTCGTCGACTGAGGAAGGTTACCATACAAGGTATATTTTTCGGAATGAAGAGCAGCGTCGAAGGTCGGCACGAAGACACGGGCGTACCCGTGTCTTCGTGCCGAACTTCGACCGTCGTCGCTGCTCTTCGTTCCGAAAAATATCCCATTTATGGTAACCTTCCTCAGTCGACGAAGGTCGTCGCTCAACTTTCATCATGACTCTCGGTACGGGCCATAGTGTCCTACCCTCACTCACACCTTGACCCCCCCCCCCCTTCCCGCCACTGGCCGACCACCACCACGCGCTAGCCGTCCCGCATTTATCTCCATTCCTACCCTGCGTGGTTTAATCACCGCAGTGATTGAGCCTGCAGTGAAGCCTGACCGATGATGTGTCGCGGCTGGTAGACGAATGCATCGATTTGTTAAGGGAGGGTCCAATCTCAAGCCCCCTCCCCTATGCCCCCACGACCTCCAAGCACGCCCCCCCTATGCCCCCCACGACCTCCAAGCACGCCCAACCCATATCCCAGGGGCGTGGCGTGGGTACGTAAGGAGGGGAAGGCGGGGAGGAGAGGCGTCTTTCTCCCGGCGCTGTGATGGCAGTTCTCCCGAAGCGTCGGTACCTATATAGACTCTAAAGGTATCGTCGCGCCGGAACGACTGCCATCGTCAAGCGGTGAGAGCGTCAAGGCAGTGACAGGGAATCATCGTAATCCACGGAACGATGGGTGAAAAAGGCAAAATAACTTTTTAAGAAATGGGAAATATAAGGAAATAGGGGAAAAAATGGTTTATAAGGTTGAAAATTGAGACATAATGGTGTAGAAGATGCTGCAGAAGTAGATATTTGTGTAGGGGGAAGGTGTGGTCAATGACGGAAAAATTGACTGAGAATATAGATGAATATGTGGAAATTGGATGAAAAAGGGAAAAAACTGGAAGAAACGTTGGAAAAATATGGAAATAGAGAGTGATACTATAGACAGGGATAATAAATAAGCCGCCTCACCATGTCGTATCAGCGTCTTTTTTGTGAGATGCGAGGCTCCAGTCCGCAGCGTCTGGCCTGGCGGAGGGCGGGGGGGGGATCAGCACGAGGGGGATAGGTTGGAAAAATGGCTTTGCGAGGTTCGTGAGCCAAACCATTTGTCTTTCCTGTCAACAGCAAATTCCCGCATTATGGCTATCCGACAGCCTTGTGATCATACGTGGCTCACCTTCACAGACCAGCCATGCGATGCCATATTCCATATCATATAATGCTGAGTCAATGAAAAGCATATTCAACATTCATTGAATAAGAATATAAGTTTTTAATGGTTTTGCTATGATGAGGAACATTCACAGCGTTTTATTTTTTTTATATATATTTTTTTTATTACGTTGTAGCCTATAGCGCCTGTAGGCATATGGAGAGTCTTGATGTTGGTCGATCTCGCCCGATGGTGGCGAAGGCTGGAATTTTTTTATAGTGACACCTGTGGTCTCAGGTGAAGATCCCATTTTCTGTGCTGTTCGGATCTTCAGTTAAGGTGCATGCAGCCCCTAGAGTCCACCGTCACACTCGCAATCGGCAGGCAGGTATACGTGCATGTGGGTTGCTTCGGCTACTCGACAATGGATTTGATAGCTGCTCCTTGGTGAGACTTGAACTCGGGACCTTCTGCTCCCCTACCAGGCTCTTGAAAGATTTGTCCCCGGCAGGATTCGAACTCGGGACATTCAGTTCAGCACTCCAAGACGCTAACCACTCGGCCACCGCCTCCCCAAACGTGCTCTCTATCGTCTCTACCTTCCTTGCCTCCTCACACGGACTCCCTGCAACGCCACACTCTTTACACACGCTGGAAATTGTTGCTGGGCATCGTAATTTGCCCAATCATAGACCACTGTATACCTGGACTGCGCACGGAATATCGGCCTGTCGCACAAGGGCCTGAAGTCGGAGGGCCGCTCGGATTCATATATATATATATAAATATATATATATATATATATATATATATATATATATATATATATATATATATATATATATATATATATATATATATATATATATATATATATATATATATACGGATCATATAGACTGGTTTATCAGTATATATGATATACTGTAATCTTCGTTAATGTTTGTTTTATAATATTATTAAATAAAAAACAGTAGAACACGCTAAAGAAAGGCCATTACGAGACTCTGAAGAAATATGCATGAACTAAATATCCACTTCAACTCTTCGCTATTTAAAACTTTGCGAGTCAACTTTTGTCATGAAGGGTATCAATAGAAGCGCAATTTTATGAGCTTTCCATTGCTATATTTTTTTTATCTGATAAATGAATTAGAACTATGCATAAATTAGCGTTAACTAAATAAATAAAATCATCAATCGGGTAATTTTCTCGATTGATGATGTTATTTATTTAGTCAACGCTAATTTATACATGGTACTAATTCATTTATCAGAAAACGAAATATATAAGTAAATAAATAACATCATCAATCGGGAAAATTACCCGAATGATGATTTTATTTATTTATTTAACGCTAATTTATGCATGGTTTTAATTAATTAATCAGATAACAAAATATAGCAGAGGAAAGCTAATAAAATTGCACTTCTATTGATACCCTTCATGATAAAAGTTGACTCACAAAGTTTTAAATGGCGAAGAGTTAAGGGAATATTAAGTTCATGCATATTTCTTCATAGTATCGTAATGGCATTTCTTTAGCGTGTTTTACTGTTTTTAATTTGATAAAATTATAGAACAAACATTTACAAAGATTACAGTATATCATATATACTGATAAACCAGTCTATATGATAGTCCATAGACCACAATATCTCTTTGTCGGGCGCCCCGCAGGCCCCTATTAATCAATCAATCATTGGGGGCATACGCCGGGGGGCGCGTCGCCTCGCCCACCCTACGACGCCACTCCCGGGGGTCACCACGCGCGAGTTCCCATGTAGGCTCCTTTCCCATACCAAGCAGCTCTTGACAAGACACATCAACTTGCCCCAGCCACGAGCCTTGTGGGCGCCCCCTTGGCCACCTCCACGCCAGATTGTCTCCTACAGATACAACCCGATGGGAAGGATCGGTTTCAGGGTAGCGTGCCACATGCCCATATAGCCGAAGTTGGCGCTGACGGACTATGCAGGTAATAGGCCTCGATTCAGTCTCACGGTGCAATCGCTGATTTGACACGTAATCATCCCAGCGATACCCCATGATTCTGCGAAGACACTTATTACCAAAGGCATTAATTCGTCTCTTCAAGTCACTATTTAGTATCCATGTCTCACAACCATAGAGTAAGACAGGGATCACAAGCGACTTGAAGATCCGGATCTTTGTCCTCCTGCACAGGTACCGACAACGCCAAATACTCCCGCTGAGTGAGTCCATAACACCGTGGGCTATGCCAATCCGCCGTAAGACTTCTTGACGTGACCCCTATGCAGGCCCCTATGCAGCCCCACAATTCAAAACATTGTCGCGTGTGCAGTCCAGGTCTATGGCCCAATATATCAAACATGCTGTGCGTGTACAAGACAGATAGAATCAATTATTATTATAATAAACAATGAAATCGTCGGTCGAGATGATATTGTTCAAATACTCCCAGTGCCCTTTGTTTGCCCCCCCCCCCAAAAAAAACGAGTCATTAGAAAAATGTCCTGATACTATACTGTTTGGAGCTGTGAAGGCGGTGGCATTAAAAACGAAATACAAACTAAACTTTTACTTGACACATCTCACTCCAGGCAAAATTTACATAACATGTTTGGACTGTTCTCGCACACGTGGCATCTCCTGGAAAAAACAGTCGGTCTGGGTTCGATTATAATTACTCGGCGGCGGCAGTCACCTGGGGGGGGAAGATTAGCACCCGTCGATATATTACCACAGTGTGTGTGAATAGAATAGAATAGAATAGAATAGAATAGAATTTATTATTGCTCAGACTTTATAAATAAAGTATGGAGCACAGCTCCTATAAGATACAATACATTTGGCAGGACATTTCAAACGATACCAATAAGATAAGTGTGCATACATGCACATACAGATAAGTACTACGTAAACTAAAAGTTAGGAGAAATCCAATTGTCAATTTCCAAAACTAAGTGACACATAGAAAAATATAAATAAAGATAACTAATAATCAGATATACTTGTTAGCTTATCTAAACATGCTCAAAATTGATCTGATGAATAATGACAAGTTCTTCAAAACATTCACACTGGTACTTTGCATTAACGCAACATACTTAAAATGCGTTGGCCTAATTGTGTAGTATTTCTGGATATACATATCCCGCAGCCTTACAATTTCCTCGTTAGTACATTCGAATAGGACATGAAATTCATCCTACAACATTAGCAATACACTTGCTACAAAGACGATCTTCTCTGTTTACACCTGTGTATCTACCAACATTTATTGGTAGTCTATTGTTGCTTGTTCTGAATCTAGTTACCTGGATGCGAATACTTTTCGGTAGTTTGACGAGGTACACCTCCATACCATAAATCTGCTTAAATATATTGTAGTTACTGCATAACGATTTTGTTGATAAATTATGATGCAAGGTAGTAATCCACTGATCCTTTAATCTCACTTCAACTGCTTTCTTAAACCATGTAGTGTTGGGCACATTTTGTGATAACCACATCCCTGACATACCACACTCATTACATATATTCTTAATGCAGGCAACCCATGGAGAAGTGTATAACCCTAACATATCCAAATGCAACAAACATTGATACATTATATAGCATAATTTAGTGTTTTTACCTGAAATTAGCCGAGACCAGTAACCTAACATTCTGCACTTTATATGAATTTCCAGTGGGTACACTCCAAGTTCACCATATACCATATCATTGCTAGCGTTTTTATGAACACACAACATCTGTTTTAAGAATTTTAAGTGTAATATCTCTAGCTCTCTAATCCTATAGTCTCCCCAAATCTCAGCTGCATAGGTCAGTACTGGTAACACCATGGTATTAAATAATTCCAACTGCATATCAACTGGCAAGTCAAACTTTCTACATTTACCTATTAGTGAATACATTGCTCTTGTTGCTTGTTCTTTCAAATCTAGCTCTCCTTTACGGAACCTGCCATTGTAATTAAATAATACATATAAATAATAAGTGTGTGTGTGTGTGTGTGTGTGTGTGTGTCTGTGTGTGTGCGTGTGTGTGTGTGTGAATGTGTGTGTGTGTGTGTGTGTGTGTGTGTGTGTGTGTGTGTGTGTGTGTGTGTGTGTGTGTGTGTGTGTGTGTGTGTGTGTGTGTGTGTGTGTGTGTTCCAGGGGGCAGTCTCCTCCTTTATCCTGGGGGAAGCAAAGTTAAGGTTCAGGAAAGCACATTTCCCGCAGGGACTTACAGACCCGCTTTGGCCTCGGATTTGATGTTGAAAAGCTGCGTTTCGCCATTTATGAAACATTATTTTCCACTGCGACTTTCCTTCTGACAAAATAGCATCATTTATGAAGGCCAGCATTTCTGTAAAACGGTCGAGTGCTAACGTCTGCTGGTTCCCAACGGAGGAATAGCGGTCTTCAGTGTTTTGTCTTCAGGGCCTCAACAAAGTGTCTTGTCTTCAGTGCCTTGTCTTCAGGGCCTTAACACAGTGCTTTGTCTTCAGTGCCTTGTCTTCAGGGCCTCAACACAGTGGCTTGTCTTCAGGGTCTCAACACAGAGCCTTGTATACAGGGCCTCAACATAGTGACTTGTCTTATGGGCCTCAACACAGTGCCTTGTCTTCAGTGTCTCAACACAGTGGCTTGTCTTCAGTGCCTCAACACAGTGGCTTGTCTTCAGGGCCTCAACACAGTGCCTTGTCTTCAGTGCCTCAACACAGTGGCTTGTCTTCAGTGCCTCAAATCAGTGCCTTGTCTTCAGGGCTTGAAAACAGAGCCTTGTCTTCAGGGCATCAACACAGTGCCTGGTCTTCAGGGCCTCAACACAGTGCCTTGTATTCAGGGCCTCAACACAGTACCTTGTATACAGGGCCTCAACACAGTGCCTTGTATTCAGGGCCTCAACACAGTGCCTTGTATTCAGAGCCTCAACAGGTGCAAGGCACGTCTGGGGTCTGTTCCTTCCTCATGAAGGTGCTCAAGCATGCGTTCATCTGTCGTGAATAATCTTAACTTCCCGACAAACTGTGAGACACAAGACTCAAAGAACGTTCACTTTACTGACAGACTTCTTGATGAAAATGTAACAATAGACAGCAGCAATATTTTGTTCCATTATTATATTTTAATGGATGCGAATGTTGAAACCAAGGCACCGCGCCCTCATTTGTCTTACAATGAAATCTGCACCAAGCGACGCGAAATCGAGCTTCATTAAATATTTGGAGACAAGCCATGCGGTGGATTTGCGTCACACGGATAACTTTTGGCATATAATACATATAAACACACACACACACACACACACACACACACACACACACACACACACACACACAAACACACATACACACACACACACACCACACACACACACACACACACACACTTACACACACACACACACATACACACACACACACACACACACACACAGACACACACTCACTCACTCACTCACTCACTCACTCACTCACTCACTCACTCACTCTCACTCACACTCACACTCACACTCACACACACACACACACACACACACACACACACACACACACACTGGCTTGTTGATGGTCAGCCCTCGGCCGTGGTGGCGCAGGCAGGATCTCCTGTACAGGCTCATGCCGCCCCCCGGTGTCCTTCGATGCACTCGCCGTCGATGGTAAGGTTGATGGGCGACATGTGGGTAGACATCGACCACTCGACGATGGAGGAAAATTCTGCACCTGATAGAACTCGAACTCAAGACGTCGATCTCACCACCTCCAGGAGACTTGCATCTATCGGGACTCGAACTCGGAACGCCGAGTTCAACCCTTCCAGGAGCTAACCACTCAGCCACCGCAATGTTTACTTTTCATTGAATGCTTCAAGACACACAGTGACGAGGTAACACACATCGCATCATGGTTCTACGAAATGTCATCTCATCCAGATAAAATATAGTTAAATATCTTAGGATTACATTTACACTCGATCTGCGGACATAAAAATAAAAGACTTGGGGTTTGTCTCCTTTTCCTGCTGTAGCCCGTGTTCGCCTGGCAGAGAACAGGCACGGGAGGCAGGTAGGCCCGTGTGAGGGGAAGTGAGGGAAATTTTCTCCTCATCAGATAATCGTGAACCTCCCTCACACCTACGTACAAATGCACACAGTGGAATCCCTGGCGGTGAGTTATCTCACTGCTCGCGGCGGTTATGGGTTTGGTATCCCGTTATACAGGGGCGAGCTGATCCTTTGAGCGCAGGGCATCTGGAGATCGATGTTTTTGTACTTCCACTATTCCAATTGTACCATTAATTTATTCAAGGCAGAATCTCAATGCAGAACACTTTCTGGCGAGGCGGTTGGTTCCAACGAGAGGTTTGTTCATTTGTACTCAGTCTGCAACGTGACAGATGCGGTTCTTGCACCATGCACTCCTTTATACATCATACACGTGTCACTCCTCTGTACATCATACACGTGTCACTCCTCTATACATCATACACGTGTCACTCCTCTATACATCATACACGTGTCACTCCTCTATACATCATACACGTGTCACTCCTCTATACATCATACACGTGTCACTCCTCTATACATCATACACGTGTCACTCCTCTATACATCATACACGTGTCACTCCTCTGTACATCATACACGTGTCACTCCTCTATACATCATACACGTGTCACTCCTATATACATCATACACGTGTCACTCCTCTATACATCATACACGTGTCACTCCTCTATACATCATACACGTGTCACTCCTCTATACATCATACACGTGTCACTCCTCTGTACATCAAACACGTGTCACTCCTCTATACATCATACACGTGTCACTCCTCTATACATCATACACGTGTCACTCCTCTATAC
>JACEEZ010023191.1:224807-244807 GCA_016584305.1 Chionoecetes opilio
GGCGAGTGGACGCGCCAGCTCATTGGCACACTGGCGAAGCAGACGGGGACTGACGTTGTCTGGCCCCACCGCTTTTTTTTCGTCCACTTAAAAAAATATCTTTCACTTCACTTGCACTAGTTTTCACTGACACTAGTTTTTCACTGATTATGTCCGGCAGTGTCGGTGGTGACCTCTCAAGGTCGGCGATGCGCATTTTTCCCGCGAAAAGTCTGGCAGGTTGGCTCTCTCTCTCTCTCTCTCTCTCTCTCTCTCTCTCTCTCTCCTCTCTCTCTCTCTCTCTCTCTCTCTCTCTCTCTCTCCTCTCTCTCTCTCTCTCTCTCTCTCTCTCTCTTCTCTCTCTCTCTCTCTCTCTCTCTCTCTCTCTCTCTCTCTCTCTCTCTCTCTCTCTCTCTCTCTCTCTCTCTCTCTCTCTCTCTCTCTACGCTATTCAGCTGTCACTAAATCTATCTATATATCTACGTCTCATTAAATAGGTCGTCGACATATCTCAATTTTTCTCTATCTATCTATCTATTTTATTGATATCTCTATATAGTTTTACCTTTCCTTATTTTTAACATACAACTTGACGTCTCCCGAACGTGTATGTTCGTACTCGAGAATAATTAAAAAAACCCAGAATGCAGTAATAATAATGCATAATGCCAAACATTTAACAACCTGCCAAGCGATGTCTAATTAAACACATGATTCTTGGTCATAAAAAGTTCACTCATGTACCATCGCTCACATTTCAATATCCTGAGCATTTTGTAATTCCACACATCACTCAACCTCTCACACAGCTTTAATCTTTCAGTATCTGCATAATTCTCACACCACTCAATAATATATGTACAGCAGCCGCACACCATTCCCTGCCCACCAATACCTATGCTTCCCATGCTTATGTTTCAATGCTGTAGTGATGCGCCGTCCATACACCGCTGGGAGTCAAGATCACTTAGTTATTCAGTCCATCATTATTTGGTTTTACACTTGTCTTGTGTAGAAAAATGTTTTATTTAGGAATTCATTTACAGAATCTACACTCGCACGATGAGGAAATAAAAGGTTAGAGTTGCGTAACACACACACACACACACACACACACACACACACAACACACACACACACACACACACACACACACACACACACACACACACACACACACACACACACACACACACACACACACACACACACACACACACACACACACACACACACACACACACACACACACACACACACACACACACACACACACACACACACACACACACACACACACACACACACACACACACACACACACACACACACACACATACATATACACACACACACACACATACACACACACACAGTTAGAAAAAAAAAATTGTGAATCAATAGGAGCGAGTCGTATTGTGACGTCACGATCCTGCTGCTCAATGATTGGCTTACTGAAAGATGTGGGAGGAGGGGGAGGTGGAGGAATACATAGGAAAAACAGATACCAGGAGACCCTTTGGTCTATAATAGCAGTAGTGGTGATGTTTTACCATGACGCAGGTTCTATTCTTCTAAACTCCAACCTGATGCGCTAACTCCTACCACCTTTTCCCATCTAGACCTTGCATGCCTGCGCGCATCGTGTGTTAGGTATAAAAGTCTTGAGAAGGACGTCTCAAGAACAGAGTACTGAAATGAAGCAGCGCTCCCCATCAGGATGTTTTGCAGGACTGAAAATGTAACTGAGATCTCTTGTCTGGGCGTGCAGGAGGAAGAAGAGTCTTAAGAAGAAGGGAGAGAAGAAGAGTAAGGAAGAGCAGCATAGTATTAAGGCTTGGCACCCTCAAAGCTGCCAGCAGGAGGGTTCGAGCCCCGCCGCGACCAAGGACGGCCAACGATAGGACCATAGCCTCCCGAGGGCACCTCTGGTGTCCCCTGAAAAGATCATGGACGTTGAGGTCGCACCAGCAACTAAAGAATCCTCACCTCCCCACATTCCATTCATCCGCGCCCCTGCAGAGGAAGACATCCCCACCATTTCCTGAACCGAGGGGCTCAGAGAACGTGAGCAGAAAAGTGTTCCTGACGAGACCCTAGGCTAACCCCACCACCAGCAGGAGGACGAGGACGAGGACACAGAGGCCTGGGACCTCGTAGCAAAGAATAATGCAAAAAAAGCAAACAGAAACAGCTTCTTGACGCCCACTCGGCCAAGGCGGTGGCGGTGAGCCCCTCCCAGACCTGCAGCAGGCGTGCCTGCAGGCGGCGCAAGGGCCTCGCCCCTCACCAGGACTCGGGCGACAGTGTTCGTCAGTCCTGGTCTGAGGACACGGTGACGGTGGTGCTGCCGGTGGCTGCCAACCGGCGGCTGCCCTCGCGGGGACACCGTACGCCAGTTGCGTCAAGAGTACCCGTCGGTGAGGATAGGGGTGCCTTTCCCCTCTTGACCTTCAGTGTCAGGAGGTGACCGCTACGGGGCCCAAAAGCCAGGCCAACGCTGCCGCGTGGGCCATAACAAACCGCCTGCAGACCGTTGTCAAGTAGCTGAGCGAGTCAGCCGCGCGCCGGCGCGGTGCGGTGCGCCAGGTGGTCGTACAGGTGGCGCCCCACATGCGTGGGTACGTGGTGGGCCACGGGGGTGAGGACCTCAGGAGCCTGGAACAGCAGTACTCCCGCGTGAGTGTGTCTGTGCTGCCAGTCAGCGACACGCGCACCGGCACCGTCGCCATCAGGGGACCGGCCAGCGAGGCGGTGGCCGTGCAGGGCTGCATATCGGCCCGTCTCCAGGCAACCCGGCGGCAGCAATGCCTCCCGAGGGCCCAGCGTCTGCCTCGCTCGGTGCCCGTGGCTGCCAAGGACCCCTTGGGTGCCCCTTGAGGCACCCCTCCGTGCCGTCCTCGGGCACGGAGGAGTCACCACCGCCACGGGCTGCCTTGTCCCACGAGGAAACCTTGTCTAGTGTGTCTTGTGATGGAAATATGAATCAAGGAATTCCAGGGATATTTACCAGGCTAGCAATTTCTTAATGAAGAGTTCAAAGGATATTACTGTAGCTAGGGATTTCTAGTAATCATTTGATGAATATCAATGTGGCCATATAGTAACGCCGACGTAAGTTTCGACAGGGGATGCTTGCAGCCTATGTTGATCTCAAGAAGGCGTTGAGGCGATGACTCAGCGATGGCGAAGGCGATGACTCAGTGCATCGTGAGTCACTCTGGGATCTTCTGCGACTTCGAGGGATTCCTGCAAGGACTATTGGTTTGATAACTGGTCTGTATTCTGGGACTGAGAGTGCTGTGAAGTGTGGGGCAGGTGTATCCAGCTTCTTTTCTGTGAATACAGGAGTGAGGCAAGGGTGCGTCCTTGCCCCATCACTTTTCAACGCTTGTATGGACTGGGTATTGGACAAAGTTGTAGATCAAAGTGATTGTGGAGCATCCGTCGGCAACACCAAGATCACTGATCTTGTTTTTGCCGATGATGCAGTAATCTTTGCTGAGTCGCTGGAGGTCCTGGTGATGGCTCTTGAGGCGCTGCACGAGGAGGCAAAGCCTTTGGGACTTGAGGTCTTCTGGCTCAAGACCAAGGTCCAGGTGTTTGGAGACTTACTAGATGAAGCAGTACAGTCTGTTCATGCGTGTGGCGAGGACATTGAGATCTTGGAAAGTTTTACATACCTTGGTAGCGCAGTCCATAATGACGGCGGGTCACGTCAAGAAGCCTTACGGCGGATTGGCATAGCCCACGGTGTTATGGACTCGCTCAGCGGGAGTATTTGGCGTTGTCGGTACCTGTGCAGGAGGACAAAGATTCGGATCTTCAAGTCGCTTGTGATCCCTGTCTTACTCTATGGTTGTGAGACATGGACACTAAATAGTGACTTGAAGAGACGAATCAATGCCTTTGGTAATAAGTGTCTTCGCAGAATCATGGGGTATCGCTGGGATGATTACGTGTCAAATCAGCGATTGCACCGTGAGACTGAATCGAGGCCTATTACCTGCATAGTCCGTCAGCGCCAACTTCGGCTATATGGGCATGTGGCACGCTACCCTGAAACCGATCTTTCCCATCGGGTTGTATCTGTAAGAGACAATCCGGCGTGGAGGAGGCCAAGGGGGCGCCCACAAGGCTCGTGGCTGGGGCAAGTTGATGTTTCTTGTCGAGAGCTGCTTGGTATGGGAAAGGAGCCTGTATGGGAACTCGCGCGTGGTGACCCCCGGGAGTGGCGTCGTAGGGTGGGCGAGGCGACGCGCCCCCCGGCGTATGCCCCCAATGATTGATGATTGATATAGTGTGTGGTCATGTGACATGTGTTCACATTTTTAGGGATTTTAAAGTAGTTAGGGATTAATTAATCAGTAGTTTTATGAATATTTACGTTGCTCTGCTATTTTGACAGAACAAAATATTGATCTCTACAAGGATGTTACAGTAAAGTTTGTAGGATTCTTAATATGCGGAAATATATGTTTTTAAGCTATAAGTCTGGTTACATTTATCCCCAAATTTCCCTTGATAGATATTCTTTGGCTTCTCATCTCATATTCTTTAGCCAAACATTGTTGTGACAGTAATGGTTCGGGAATCCCTTATGGTGGCTCATTGTAGTGTTCCAACCTGTTACAAGGGATAAACCAGCTATTTGTACAGGCTTCAATCAATCAATCATTGGGGGCATACGCCGGGGGGCGCGTCACCTCGCCCACCCTACGACGCCACTCCCAAGGGTCACCACGCGCGAGTCCCCATGCAGGCTCCTTTCCCATACCAAGCAGCTCTCGACAAGAAGCATCAACTTTCTCCAGCCACGAGCCTTGTGGGCGCCTCCTTGGCCTCCTCCACAACGGATTGTCTCTTACAGATACAACCCGATGGGAAGGATAGGTTTCAGGGTAGCATGCCACATGCCCATATAGCTGAATTTAGCGCTGACGGACTATGCAGGTAATAGGCTTCGATTCAGTCTCACGGTGCAATCGTTGATTTGACACGTAATTATCCCAGCGATACCCCATGATTCTGGCTTGCTATATTGCTATCTGGCTTCTACAGGCTTGCTATACTATATTTATACATACATACATACATACATACTGAGTCCTCTCTCTCTCTCTCTCTCTCTCTCTCTCTTCTCTCTCTCTCTCTCTCTCTCTCTCTCTCTCTCTCTCTCTCTCTCTCTCTCTCTCTCTCTCTCTCTCTCTCTCTCTCTCTCTCTCTCTCTCTCTCTCTCTCTCTCTCTCTCTCTCTCTCTCTCTCTCTCTCTCTCTCTCTCTCTCTCTCTCACACACCAGAGGTGGGCACTTCCGTAAACGCTTCCGCAAAGCGCAACTTCCGCAAATTGCGGAAGTCCGAATTCGTTTGCGGATTTCCGGAAGTGTAAATGTTTGCGGATTTGCGTTTGCGGAAGTACTTCCGCAAACGCAAATATGTCCGCAAATTCCCAAATTTGAACACGATTCCTGCTTGGCTACGGACAGCATCCAGGAAACGTTGCTTGCCCACCAGTGACCGGTCAAGTCAACCAAGGTTGCAGTTATCAGCGAACATTCTCAGAGGAAGTACACGACCTCCCAGCCCTTCTTTCTGTATTGCTTTGCACGTATGTTTTTTTTTTAACATTTTTGGTTGTAATTCACATAAACATTATCTCTATGATGTAGTAAAATCATTGAAATATTTTAGATGTTACTGTAAACTTTGTTAAGTGAGACCCAATGTCAGTAGTTACTAGAAACATAATTTGTTGGTGGCTGGCTGATCTGTGACATCACACGTTCTTCGCCGGCTCAGTCATGTCTTCTATTATCGTGTGCTTCTACCCGAGATTATGAAATAACCACAGGATGTTAAAAAAATCTGACCCAACTATTATCTTCATGACACATTTCCGCATTTAATAAGTACATATTATGAGCAAATAGAGGGTGATCAGAGGGCTATAAACCAGTTATACAGACACAGCGAGCATACACAGAGGTGTGTAAGTTTATGCTACGTGTGCTGGTGACAGTGTTATTTCCTTACAGTGACTATGACTCTGCTGTAGAGCTAAATATTACTTGCAAAGAGTGTGTTGTGAGTGAATTAGTGCATTGCGATGGTGAGCTACCTTGGGGCTCTATGTCGCCCTAGGGGCGACAGCCTTCATCCTGCCTTATCGCTAGGCTGAGGTGCAAGTTAACCGCCATCCCTCGTATTGTACCGCGCAAACAATTTTGTGCCGTCTGTTCTGTGCCGCATGATGCTTTGTGCCGTTCCTTGATTACTATGGCAAATCTACGGCTTCCACCAGTGGCCGAGGCGCGGCTGGCTGCTGCTATAGACGGTGTGTTGGGGTTCATCTTTAGCATAAGGAGGAAGATCATTGGTTGGCCAAGTTGGCCATTTGCCAACAACTTGTCAGTAGAGTACTAAGTCAATTTTTAAAGTTAAACTGTATAATTATTTTATATTTTTATATCATAAACGTAGTTGTTCAAATAATATTTTGTGTGTGTATTCTTAGGTGAAAGAGAAAGCCCAGGCTCTGTGGCACAAACAGAACCAAAAGCCAACCACCGCAGCCAACATCACGAGGGAGGTGGGCAGGAAGCAGAAAACCCCAAACGTCAAACGCTGGAACTCCCTCTATGACTCCATGGAGAATCTCAGTGAGGTACTCGATACCAAGCTGACCCAGATCAACGTGATATGCCTGCAAAATGGCATAGCCACGTTCAAGCAAGTTGATAAGAATATTATCAATGAGTACCTACTACCTAACTGTGATGAAGCCAGTGGTGACCAGCCTCGATAAACTCCAAATGGAGAGAGAGGCCTACATGGGAGTCTTGCTTCCTACCCTATATGTACTCTGGGACAGCCTTCGGGCATTGAAGGCTAAACCATTCAAATATCCCCGGTCTTTTTTGGAGTATCTGCCTGAGAACCCTCATAGTGATAAGAGACTCAAGGGTTTCAAGGCCAGGTTACTCTCCCTCCTTCATCAAATGGACTTTTTGATGGCCATAGCAATTCACCCCCTCTTCAAGCTGCCTGTGATCCGCCTTCTTAACCCCTGAGAAGGTGGATGCCGTGAAATCATGACTGCTGTTCAAGGTCACGGAGCAGGCTGTCTTGGATACCTCAGAAGGCAGCAGCCCAGATGAAGACAAGGATGATGATTTTTTCAAGGTGAGGCTTATAGATTTATTCGTGATTTATCATCAGTATAGTTGTGACAGTTCATTACTCTAAATCATAATATTAGCAATCTTGAGCGTCATGCTGACAAATTAGTGTAATATTTATGATATAAGTGTATTAATATTTATTTTTTATCTAACCACTCTTTATTTCTAAGTAACAGTATATATTTTTGTCTGACTCCAATTACATAATTTTTTTACTTACTTAATATATATATATATATATTGCAAATGTATATATTACTTCAGGCTTTCAGGAACCCAGAACCCACAGCTACAGAGGGCACCAACTCTACCCGCCTCTCCAACAGGATGGGGAAAGAGCTTGAGAGTTGATGTTCAGAGAAGCTGCTAGGAGGAGGCCATGTTTCCTGCCCTTTTTCGTGCAGCCTGGGTAGTTGTATTTGTTAAGATTTAGTACAAAACTGCCTATCCAGCTCTGCAGCTGTGGAGAGACTGTTCTCCCAGAGGTTGGACATCATGAATGCCAAGAGAGCGAGTCTGACCTCCGATTAATTTTAGAGATTGGTCTTCATGAAGGGAACTTGGATCTGGTCAATATGGATATATTATCACCAGAGGGTTCTGAATGAGGAGTCTGAGGTTAAGGGTTTCATATCATTCATTTTATCATATCAATGCAATAAAATTTGGAGTGTAGTGTACTTATACTAATTATTATCCCTTAGTGTGCACTTAAGTTGATATATTGAGTGAGTGGTCACAATCAGAGGAAGGTAAAATGTGAGCTATAACATCTGTGGGACGCTGAGGGGTAGGGTATGAAATAACTATATATATATATATATATATATATATATATATTATATATATATATATATATATATATATATATATATATATATATATATAATATATATATATATATATAAATATATATATATATATATATATTATATATATATATATATATATATATATATATATATATATATATATATATATATATATAATATATATATATATATATATATATAAAAATATAATATATATATATATATATATTATATATATATATATATATATATATATATAATAAACATAAAGACGGAGGTGCATATTATCCTATCCTCATTTCCTTCACTAAAACACAGGTAAATCCCCTCTCTCTCTCTCTCTCTCTCTCTCTCTCTCTCTCTCTCTCTCTCTCTCTCTCTCTCTCTCTCTCTCCTCTCTCTCTCTCTCTCTCCTCCTCTCTCCTCTCTCTCTCTCTCTCTCCTCTCTCTCTCTCTCTCTCTCTCTCTCCCCCCCCCCCTCAGACAAACACAAGACAAATCACAACCTTAAATTACTGCATCCATCTCCTTTTCCAGAGCGAACATTGTTACATAGACAGTTTTATCATCACAAAAAACTGTACATAATGCACCAAACTCTATGTCAAATTTTGTCTTTCACCTTAAAAACCGAAGCGAAATTTTAATTGTATACGTCTATTGGTAAGCTTTTCCCTTCTGTCATCGTGTCGTGCTGTGTACTTTCCATCATTAGTATCATGTTAGAAGCAGCTTATTTGGCTTGTTTTTCTGACTTTCGTTTCCCCGTTGTCTCATTAATTAAGGAATTCTTATGTCATTACCCATTCTCTGTCAAGTCACATGTTATATCTATCTACTTCCTGATACATCTTATCATGTCTTGCGGACATTCTCCCGGAATCCCCCTCCTTCTCCCTGGAAAATGTTACCTCCTTCCTCCAACAAATCCACATCCTACATCTGATCTAACCATCCTGCTGTAGCATTCCGTTCTTTCCCCTCCCCTCACCGTTTCACTATTTTTCTATAACCCCTCCCCTTTTTATGCTTTGCCATAGTGCTATATGACCTCTGATGTCTGGCACATTCTCCGTTTTTTTGGCATTAAATCAATCAATCCATCTACTGCCGGACTCCATAATTCTGAGTCCACTTGTTGTGGAAGGCGGGAAATTAGAACTGCGTGCCCGGGAAAATAGATGCGTGATTCGAGACTTTACTGTATTTTTTTTTCTATAAATGTATAATTTTGTCTTTTTGGAATTTCTCAATCAAATGCCCTGATTTTCCTTGATTTAAGGTCTCTTTTTCACATGACCTAACTTTTCCCTGACTAGAAACAGATAAACCTTTTTTTTCAGGGTTTCCCTAATTTTCAAAAAGAGTGGGAGCCCTGCCATGCATTGCCTGTAATGCTTGTGTTGTATATTTATGCATTCCATTCCCGTAGACGCAGTGCTGATGGAGTATTGGATGAACATTTAACTCCTTGAGGCGCAGAACGTAATTTCAATTGTAATCTGGGTACCATTAGACGATTTTAATGAGTATGAGCAATATTTTATAGATATGACCTGTTTAGTATCCTTGTCCACTAGCTAATATAGTATAGTAAGCTATTTTTCGCAATTATATAGCTAACAACAGACAGTTTTATATAACAAAGGAAAGATCTGGGCATGAAGGGGTCAAACGCAGCTACAAACGCCGCTTTTTCGCCCGCCCCGCTACTTTATTGCATTCCTTCTGCATGAATCATGGTGATAAAAACCGAACGAAAATTCTTGCATACATACAATACATTACAACATACACACACATACATACATACACACACATACATACATACATTGCACTATGAAAAAAACTTCCGGTCAATGGAAAACCTAACGAAAAGTTTTGCATACATACTTACATAAAAACATACACACACATACATACATACATACATACATACATACATATACATACATACACACACATACATACCCACATTGCACTATGAAAATAATCTTCCGGCCAATGGTGAACACGACATCTCGGCTGGAGTCCCGTTGTGTTTGTAAAATCGACACTGATGGTTATATATATTCCCTCTCCCTCCCTTCCTTCCTCTTAAAGTTGTGTCACTGCAACGGAGAAGAATGTAAGAGATATGTTGTGCCCGACACCGTGACGCGACTCCTGACCCTGACGCCGCACGGCACGACAACGCTGGGTTGTGGGAGGGGTACGCACTCTTAAAGGGGCCGGTAGCTGAGTCCAGACAGGCGGTGGAGGTCCAGCGGTGTTTGAGGTGAGTCTCGATCTTCGAGCGAAAGTAACTCTTACGCTGCCTTGGTTTGTTTGAGGTCAAAGGAGGGAAGGGAGGGAGGAGGGGTGGGGAGATGGGTTCAGACAAGAGAGAGTGAAAGAGAGAGAGAGAGAGAGAGAGAGAGAGAGAGAGAGAGAGAGAGAGAGAGAGAGAGAGAGAAGAGGAGAGAGAGAGAGAGAGAGGAGAGAGAGAGAGAGAGAGAGAAGAGAGAGAGAGAGAGAGAGAAGAGAGAGAGAGAGAGAGAGAGAGAGAGAGAGAGAGAGAGAGGAGAGAGAAGAGAGAGAAAGAGTGTGTGCGTGTGTCAAACCATTAAAATTGCAGAATACCTCAAGTCATGTTCATTTCTACAACACAAGAACCGTCGTCGGTCGGTCACTCTGCCTGGTATTCAAAAAGACATCAACACTTCATCACCATCAAGAGTCACCAGGCAATCAAATCACCGCCTCGGAGTCACTTGTAACTCCCTACAAATCACCGAGAGTGGCGCCCCGTGGCTGGACCGTGTAATTTTTTTTTTCTCTCTCTCTCCTCTCTCTCATCTCTCTCGTCTCCAACTCTCTCCTCTCTCTCATCTCTTCATCTCTCGATCCTCTCTCTCTACCTCTCTGTCTCCTCTTCTCGCTCTCTCTCTCTCCTCTCTCTCCTCGTCTCCTCTCTCTCTCTCGTCCTCTCTCTCTTCTCTCTCTCTCTCTCTCTCTCTCTCTCCTCCTCTCTCTCTCTTTTTTTCTTTTTTTCTTTTATTTAACCATAGTACATTTGGTGTTATTAGAGCTAAAGCTCTAGGTTTACACTAGAGCTATCTATAGCTACATATAATATAACAAAAGACATTTTTATATAATAATAATTTAGGCCCATCAACCACTATTCACCCCCCGCTTAAAGTCTTGTAGCGAGGCGTGTGGTGGAGGTCGGTTGGTAAACTAACTGGTTCCACAGACGTCCGTACCGGGGTAAAAGAACGTAGGTGGTGCTCTGTCCTGGAGAAGGGCACAGTCACTTGCTCCTGTCTGTAAGTGGGTCGAGCGAGGCCGGTGGGGGTGGATAGGTGTGATGTGAAACGNTGAGTATCAGTAAGTAGATGGTATATATTCACGCTATATCCAAGAGAAAAGAAAATACGCCACTGAAATCCACATTTATGAACATTTTCACACCTTTCCCTACGCATAAAGTTCACCTGGTGTTACATTTTCTTTCCCTTGATGCCCAGGTAGCTTCCTCGGCGGCTGAATTTGGTCCAGTTTCTGTTTCTGACCTAGATGATATTGGCCATTCGCTGATTAGAGGTGTTAAGGGGATATTAGTGGAATTACGTGAGGGGCTTCTTTACGGGATTTCGCACAGGTCAAATAAGGTCAAAAATGCTTAGATTGGAAGAAGAGAATAGTCCAAACACATGGGTTATATGATGTGCGAATGAGCAGGTAAAGGTAAGGTTAAGGTAAAGGTAAAGGTTAAGGTAAAGTAAATGAATAGGTGAAATATGTAAAAGGTAAGATGGGTTGGTCCATTCCATTGAAATATATTCCTTATGCATTACAGAGAGAGAGAGAGAAAGAGAGAGAGAGAGAGAGAGAGAGAGAGAGAGAGAGAGAGAGAGAGAGAGAGAGAGAGAGAGAGAGAGAGAGAGAGAGAGTGGTAATAGTAGTAGTTGCAGAAGTTTGCGCCTCCAGCCGTTTGTTACCTCCACCAACGAAGTTGGAGGGGTTATGTTTTCACCCCGATCTGTCTGTCTGTCTGTCTGTCTGTTTGTTAGTGTACAGGATTTCTCGAAAAGTTACGAATAGATTTGGACCAAACTCGGTATACCAAGTCATAGACCACTGTATACCTGGACTGCGCACGGAATATTGGCCTGTCGCACAAGGGGCTGAAGTCGGAGGGCCGCTCAGATTCATATATACATATACGGATCATATAGACTGGTTTATCAGTATATATGATATACTGTAATCTTCGTAAATGTTTGTTCTATAATATTATCAAATAAAAAACAGTGAAACATGCTAAAGAAATGCCATTACGAGACTCTGAAGAAATATGCATGAACTTAATATTCACTTCAACTCTTCGCCATTTAAAACTTTGCGAGTCAACTTTTATCATGAAGGGTATCAATAGAAGCGCTATTTTATTAGCTTTCCATTGCTATATTTCGTTATCTGATAAATGAATTAAAACCATGCATAAAGTAGCGTTAACTAAATAAATAAAATCATCAATCGGGTAATTTTCCCGATTGATGATGTTATTTATTTAGTTAAAGCTAATTTATACACGGTACTAATTCATTTATCAGAAAACGAAATATATAAGTAAATAAATAACATCATCAATCGAGCATCGATATACGAGCGTTGTTGCTCTGGCCCTGTAAAATACAACTAGATGAATACACACCGTTTACGTTGCGTTCAGCCAATCAGGTACAAGGGGGCATGGCCTTCTTGGATCTTAGAGTATAGATGGAGGTTGGAGTTAAGAAGAATAGAACCGGGAGGAGGTTGGAGTTGAGCCGCCGTCAACTCTAACCACAATTAAAATACATCCTTAATATTGCTACCCTCCCTGTTTTCACGCCGCGCACCACTGATCAAGAATCAAGGAGTCATGACCAGCGTGTCATGGACGATCTACGGTACGTATCCGTACAAAGACAATATGATCCCCCAAGGAAGGGGGCGGGAGGAGCCACCCCAGGAACCCCCCTTACCACCCCTGGGTGGGGGAAGCGGGCCCCCCATACCCTGCCCCACCCCGGGGGCCCAGGCCCCCGCAATGGGAGAGGGAAGGGTGCGAGGACGCCCCCCTCCCCAAAAATCCGGCGGGAGGGATGGAGAGGAGGGCGAAGGAGATGGAACAAAAGAGGAAAGGCGAAGGTGGAAGCCGTGCGACAGAAGAGGGAAAATGGAGAGGGAGGCGAGGACCGGGGCCCCGAGCGCCAGGGGGATTGGAGAAAAGGGAAGGGCCGTTTGGGTTTGGGAGGAGGTGAGGGGGGATGACGGGGGCTAAAAAAAACCCCCTGTTTAAAGGTAAAAAAGGAAGGAAGCGGCCAGGCCCAGCGGGGTACTCCCGGCGCATGAGAGAGGAAGGGTGTGTGGCTGAGACCAAGGTGAGGCCGTCAGGCGGGCGGAGGGAGGGGTTGTGGGAGGAAAGGAGGGCGGCCGCGCCCAGGCGCGGGGACAAGAGATGGGGGACGAGCAGAGGATGATTCACATCCTGAGGGTGAGCAGGATTTGGGAAATGTCCGCGATGAGGACGAGAAGCAAGAAGCAAGTGAGGCAAGTCCCCCCTGCCTCCCTACGGAAACCTTTCCTTACACCTTTATTATGTCTACAACAAAACAAAGGTTGCGATTCTGCCGCAAAAAGGAATACGTATATTTTTTCACGCATTACTTTTTATAAAAATTTCATACATCTATACTATATAAACTATTCTATATTTTAAAAAAAAAAATTTTTTTATATTAAAAATTATATATAAAATATATATATATATATTTTATATAATATTAATATATATTATATTTTGAAGTTACCATGAGATTGCCTCCCAAGGCAAAAACGAGCTGCACCTATACGAATATATGTCATATTATATATTTTTTTTCTTTATATATATATTTATATTTTTATATATATATATATTAATATATAAATATATATATATAATATTATATATTATACCAATATAAATAAAAAATATATATATATAAAATAATATATATATTATATTAATATATTATTTAAAAAATTAAAATTTTTTATATATTATATTAATTATAATATATATATTATATATATAATATTATTATATAAATATTATTTTTACCATTTTTTATTATATTAATAATTATAATTATATATATAATATATTATATATTATATTTATTATATATATATTTTTACTGTTTTAAAATTATGGTGTAAACTGTATATCCTGTACAATGAAATAATACTGTGAATAAATTTATATAATTAGAATATAAAAAGGGGCCCGAAGTACGAGCGTTAGGCCCCACCGGGCATACTCGTAAAGCGAAACTCGTAAACGAAAAACAAACTAATAGTAAAAAATAGGTTTTGGTTTCCCGGGGACAATTTAAAAAAAAAGAAGAAAAAAAGACATGTATTTCAAGCTATAATAACTATAGCAAAAACAAAAACACACAGCGTCTTTTATTACCCACACTGTACTAATTCTGTAGAAAAAACATTTTGAAAGAGAAAATAGCGCAAAAATAAAATAAAAGCAATTAATTTAAAAATAAAACATGCATAAAAGCTTTAAAAAACGTTGTACGTATGGGGCCCCCCCGTATACAAGGAGGGGAGTGTACAGTCCCAAGATTGGGGGAGCACACCTGGCTAATTTAACCCTAAGGTCAGGCCGTGTCATAGCTTTAATTTCCCTTTAGATCACGCCTTTTCAGGGGTGACCCGATGCGGTCCCCCCGGTTGGAGCCCCCAACCTGGCTGTTACCCCTAAATGTCGGCGCGCATATGCTTAATTCCTTAGGTCACGGTTGCTAGGGGTGACCTCACTGGGGTCAACCAAATCCCCCTTTGTCCAGCCCGGGAGTGTAGGGCGCGCATTTTGAACTTGATAATTTTACTCACCCCATTTTTGGGAATGTCGTATCATTGGATTTTTCGATCTCGTAATATTGAAAATAGACCCTAATTTTTTACACATTTTCTTTAACATCGGATTTTCTTTATACCGAATGCTCGTATAACGACCTCCTGTATATATATAATATATATTTTTTTTTTTTTACATTTGTGCCTATAGCGCCTGTAGGCAGTGGTGACCCAGGGCTCGGATGGTAGGCTCTGGAGGTTCACTTGAGGGTTCTGATGGTTGGTCCTCGCCCGTTGGTGGCGCAGGCAGATTTCTTATAGTGACGCCTGTGAGGCTCATGCCGCCCCCCTATGTCCTCCGATGCACTCGCAGTCGAAGGTAGAGTTGATAGGCAAGGCATGTGGGTGTTCTTAGGCCACTCGACGGTGCGGAAAGGCTTTGGGTTTCTTCGGGGATCGAACTCGGGTCACCGAGTACGCCAGTCGGAGACTCTAACCGCTCCGCTACCGCCTCCCCAAAATATATATGTTATATATTATATATATATATATATATATATATATATATATATATATATATATATATATATATATATATATACTTTTATATATATATAATATATATATATATATATATAATATAAAATATATAATATATATATATAATATTATATATATATATATATATATTATTGTTTTGATAACTGGTCTTGTATTCTGGGACAGAGAGTGCTGTGAAGTGTGGGGCAGGTGTATCCAGCTTCTTTCCTGTGAATACAGGAGTGAGGCAAGGGTGCGTCCTTGCCCCATCACTTTTCAACGCTTGTATGGACTGGGTATTGGACAATATTGTAGATCAAAGTGATTGTGGAGCATCCGTTGGCAACACCAAGATCACTGATCTTGTTTTTGCCGATGATGCAGTAATCTTTGCTGAGTCGCTGGAGGTCCTGGTGATGGCTCTCGAGGCGCTGCACGAGGAGGCAAAGCCTTTGGGACTTGAGGTCTCCTGGCTCAAGACCAAGGTCCAGGTGTTTGGAGACTTACTAGATGAAGCAGTACAGTCTGTTCATGCGTGTGGCGAGGACATTGAGATCTTGGAAAGTTTTACATACCTTGTTAGCGCAGTCCATAATGACGGCGGGTCACGTCAAGAAGTCTTACGGCGGATTGGCATAGCCCACGATGTTATGGACTCGCTCAGCGGGAGTATTTGGCGTTGTCGGTACCTGTGCAGGAGGACAAAGATCCGGATCTTCAAATCGCTTGTGATCCCTGTCTTACTCTATGGTTGTGAGACATGGACACTAAATAGTGACTTGAAGAGACGAATCAATGCCTTTGGTAATAAGTGTCTTCGCAGAATCATGGGTATCGCTGGATGATTACGTGTCAAATCAGCGATTGCACCGTGAGACTGAATCGAGGCCTATTATCTGCATAGTCCGTCAGCGCCAACTTCGGCTATATGGGCATGTGGCACGCTACCCTGAAACCGATCCTTCCCATCGGTTGTTGAATCTGTAAGAGACAATCCGGCGTGGAGGGAGGCCAAGGGGGCGCCACAAGGCTCGTGGCCTGGGCAAGTTGGATTTTTCTTGGTCGAGAGCGCTTGGTATGGGAAAGGATGCTGCAGGGAAATCGCGCGTGGTGACCCTCTGAGTGGCGTCATAGGTTGGGCGAGGCGACGCGCCTCCCGCGTATGCCCCAATGATTGATTGATTGATTATATATATATATATATATATATATATATATATATATATATATATAAAATATATATATATATATATTATTATTATATATATATATATATATATATATATATATATATATATATATTATATATATATATATATATATATATATATATATATATAATATATAAATTCGTAAATCAGGACAGCTTCATGGGCTAGGAACAGGTGGGAAAATGACGTCAGGAGGAAACTAGCCTCCAATCAAGTTGACCCCAAGCAATGGTGGTCCTTGGTGAAGGAGAGACAAGGCACCGTCACCCAGGAGGAGATCCCTCCTCTCATCACACCAGCAGGAGACTGGGTGGTAAAAAACCAGAAGGCAGACCTCCTGGCGACGCACTTCAGCAGGAAGATGACGACACATGACCCTGAGAGGCAGCCGTCTCGTCTCTGTAGGATATATATTCGTATAGGTGCGGCTCGTTAGCCTTGGTAGGCAATCTCATAGTAGACTCCTCAATATATATATATATATATATATATATATATATATATATATATATATATATATATATATTATATATATGATATAATATAATTATATATATTATATATATATATATATATATATATATATATATATATATATATATATATATATATAATAATAATAATAATAATAAATTCAGTGATGCCAACCCAAAAGATTTCTTCGCCCTACACACACTGAAAACGCTCTACATTTCCCTTCATCGCCCTACAGCTCAAGATGAAAATAGACATTTGTCAATATAACTGTTTTCATAACCTTTGTATCACATAAATTCTAATAATAACATACAACAGGGCAACACATGCTGTTCTTTATACGGATATTTTTGTAATGAAACACCGGTAAAATATAGCTTATTGCAGCGTACCGTACCACTCAATGATGCGCAACGATGATTATGATACGAAATGCAACAAGTGGATACCAGCTTCCACAGTTCCACACAGGACGGATGCACGCTCCCGTCATCTACCTAGACCTGTCCTATCCCTGTTCATGCTTACAGGCACACCAGCGGCCCAGCAGCTGATGCGATATATCAGCTGCCAGAGTCACTCATTAGTTATCATTAAACCCGATAAACAGAGGGTAATAGAAAATGTTAATTGATTAAAAAATTTTTTTTTTTTTTACATATTTCCTTTCCGCTTATATGATTTATCTTTTGCTGCAAAGTAAATATATAACTCAAACACAGAATTCAAAATCGCCCTACATTTAGCCCAATTTCTGTAAAATCGCCCTACGGCCCTACAAGCCCTGATATGATGCTGAAACGCCCTACGCGTAGGGCGATCGCCCTACGGTTGGCAACACTGATATAATATATATATATAATATATATATTATATATATATATATATATATATATAATATATATATATATATATATTATATATATATATATATAGTCATAGACCACTGTATACCTGGACTGCGCACGGAATATCGGCCTGTCGCACAAGGGGCTGAAGTCGGAGGGCCGCTCAGATTCATATATACATATACGGATCATATAGACTGGTTTATCAGTATATATGATATACTGTAATCTTCGTAAATGTTTGTTCTATAATATTATCAAATAAAAAACAGTGAAACATGCTAAAGAAATGCCATTACGAGACAGACTGAAGAAATATGCATGAACTTAATATTCACTTCAACTCTTCGCCATTTAAAACTTTGCGAGTCAACTTTTATCATGAAGGGTATCAATAGAAGCGCTATTTTATTAGCTTTCCATTGCTATATTTCGTTATCTGATAAATGAATTAGAACCATGCATAAATTAGCGTTAACTAAATAAATAAAATCATCAATCGGGTAATTTTCCCGATTGATGATGTTATTTATTTAGTTAAAGCTAATTTATACACGGTACTAATTCATTTATCAGAAAACGAAATATATAAGTAAATAAATAACATCATCAATCGGGAAAATTACCCGATTGATGATTTTATTTATTTAGTTAACGCTAATTTATGCATGGTTCTAATTAATTTATCAGGTAACGAAATATAGCAATGGAAAGCTAATAAAATTGCGCTTCTATTGATACTCTTCATTATAAAAGTTGACTCGCAAAGTTTTAAATGGCGAAGAGTTATGTGAATATTAAGTTCATGCATATTTCTTCATAGTCTCGTAATGGCATTTCTTTAGCGTGTTTTACTGTTTTTTATTTGATAATATTATAGAACAAACATTTACGAAGATTACAGTATATCATATATACTGATAAACCAGTCTATATGATAGTCCATAGACCATTATATCTCTTTGTCGGGCGCCCCGCGGGCCCCTATGCAGCCCCGCAATTCAAAACATTGTCGCGTGAACAGTCCAGGTATACAGTGGTCTATGACCAAGTCTATTTGGTATAAGGAAGAACTGATTTAATTTTGTATGAAATCTATTGACAACTGTTGCCATGGCAACCAATTGATGAAATATTCGGCCGGAGGTATGCGTCATACTGAGTGCATACATATATATATATATATATTTTTTTTTTACTTTTTTTTTTTACTTTTTTTTTTTACTCTTTTATATTCGGGAGGAGGTATGCGCTCTACTGAGTGCCCCCGCCCCCCTAGTTAATGTAGTGTTGTTTCTCTCTCTCTCTCTCTCTCTCTCTCTCTCTCTCTCTCTCTCTCTCTCTCTCTCTCTCTCTCTCTCTCTCTCTCTCTCTCTCTCTCTCTCTCTCTCTCTCCTCTCTCTCTAATCCCGTGTAGCATTGCGAATCCTATAACGGTCAGGGGAAGAGAACGCAGTAGGATGAACGGAGACCAGACAATGGCAGGGACTTCGAACGTGACTTGGTATTGATCTATGGAAACCGATATTCTCTGTTAGAGGGTTTGTGATATCGGGGAGGCCCTGATTACCGGTGTGAAGGCACGCGAGGACGATGCCAATTGTAGGGAAGGGCATAAATAACATTCCCGCAGCTGCAGGAACCATTGATGTAGTGTGTGTGTGTGTGTGTGTGTGTGTGTGTGTGTGTGTGTGTGTGTGTGTGTGTGTGTGTGTGTGTGTGTGTGTGTGTGTGTGTGTGTGTGTGTGTGTGTGTGTGTGTGTGTGTGTGTGTGTGTGTGTGTGTGTGTGTGTGTGTGTGTTGTTTTTGTCCTTCATATTCACTTCAGTGCATACCAGAGACATGAGACCAGTTACTTTAAAACTTGACTTACTCCAGACGCGGCCACAGTAAAGGTGAACGCGAGCCAATAACACGCAGCCACGCCAGAAAGCAGGCAGACAGGCTAGCAAACAAGCAGGAAAGCCATCACCATAAGCCACTCCCTCCCCCATACTATTCCTGGGATCTCTTTTACCCTGCGTCCCGCCCTCTGGGCCCCCGCTCGCTCACTCGCCTAAGGAG
>JACEEZ010023191.1:249807-259297 GCA_016584305.1 Chionoecetes opilio
AGAGAGAGAGAGAGAGAGAGAGAGAGAGAGAGAGAGAGAGAAGAGAGAGAGAGAGAGAGAGAGAGAAAAAAAAAATCGTCACACAACTTTCCCGCTTTCCCTTCCCTCCCATTTTACTTATTCATTTTCTCTTGCCAGGCATATGATCCCGTGTTTCTCCTTCAGCAGGGAAACTAAAAAGCAGCCAGAAAAATAATAGTTCCCCCAATTCGGTACTGCACTGTATTTCTTTACTGATAAAAACCTGCTTCAAATGGAACACAATTGGTTTTTTTTCATAGCAACTCTCGACACTTTCCTCATATTTTCTACTCAAAGCTGCGTTCAATTTGTTTGTTTCAAATGATATTTTCTGTATTCGCTTCGCTCGCTGTAATGATTCGCTTCTTCGGAAAATCATAACACAAGGTATATTCTATCTTTTTTCTATCCTTCCTTTTGGATCGACTGAAGTCTTATTAATAATTCCTTCTCTGAATAAAGTAGTACCTCTGTGCCTGCCTCGACTCAATGGAAACCTATCCTACAAGCCTTCCTACCTCGTTCCCCGTTTACCTCACCTCTCCCTAACCCTCCTCTCCTCTCTCCTTATACATAATTCATCTTATTCATCTTCTCCACTGTATTTCTCTTTCCGTCTCACTTATCTCTCCACAACCTTCCTCTCATCTCCCCATCTATACCTTATTCATCTCATTCACTTCTCAACTGTACTCATCTCCCTTTCGTCATAACAGACACTCATTTCTTGTTTTACTTATCTCCCCAAAGCCTTACATTTTACTTCAAATATTGTCTTTTATCGCCTATTCACCTAACCCAACCCTTTTTCTTTCTCCCACAAAGACAGCCACTACGGAATATGTTTCTTTCAACACGAATAGCTCTGTTTCATACTGCTGTTTAAACTGTGTTACATTGTCTATAGTCACCCTCAAAAGTATATTATTTTTGGGAAAAAGGTTGTAGACAAATTCAATACAAAGTTTGCAAGATCGATGGTATTATGGTCTTAAGGAAGATAGTAACCGCGCGGGTTCTTCCATTCACCTTGCGGGGAGCCAGTAAGCCACTCCCTGGGCTCGTTATTGGGATAAACGAGCGTAATACTAAAAGCTAAAGAACTATGATTGTTGGTGATGTGAGAAAAATAGCGATATCTTATAATGTGATCCTCATTATATTAGAGTTAGTCCTGTGAATGGTGAGACATCCTGGAATGATCTTAATCGCTTCATCATTTTCGTCATTGTTGATAATTGTCACCGATCTATTTTTTCATCATTATCATTATTATTGCATCATTATAATTATACCGAGATCACTGCTGCGATTAATAAAAAAAATATGACATGTTATTTCGATTATACACTCTCGTCTTGTCAGTGAGCTGCGTTGCCTTTGTGGCGACGGAGCAGCTGTCCGGTGGAAGCCAAAAGCCTGTCAAGATCTGGTCCATCAACGCCGAGGTGGACGTGGCCAAGCAGGTAGCCGACGTGCACGTGCGTGATCTACAGAATGAGCGAGGGGGACGCATGGACAAGCAGTACACCACGCACCTGGATAGCATCCAACCACAATCCTCGACTGAAATTCATGCACACACGTTTAGGGATCTCCCCAAGGCACCCCTGATGGAAGTCGACCCCGCTCCCTCCAGCCGTAGAGGAGAGAGGTGCAGAAAAAGGAGAGTCATCACAGTCATCACGTCGGCCTGCTGCCAAGGCTGCGACGAACCCTTTGCCGTCCACGTCCTACACAGCATTGCACAAGGCATTACCGTGGTGGTGGTGCTCAGCATGTGGATCCTCCTGGTGTTAGGCATCAAGCTGGTGTACATGAAGGCCAGAGAGTGCGCGTAGCAGAGCAGCAGCCTGGCTTCCGATTCCCGCTCTCATACCACGACGCCTTCAACACTCTTGGCGCAAATAGGCACTTCAGCAACTAGCTCAGAAAAATATTAAAGAAAATAATATCTATAACTATTCTGCCAAAACATTAATAGTACAGTACATTGATAAACAACTATCGCTTTTTAAGTTTTCTCTTCTATCTGTTGTATCCATGTACCTACATGAGGTAGTAGATAAACCGAATGGTATTAATTATTCCCTCACACTCACACACACACACACACACACACACACACACACACACACACACACACACACACACACACACCGAACAATTAATTAAGTGAAGCCGCTTAATCTCATCATTGGTACGGTTGATATTTAATGCTGATGATGCCATTCGGTGTATTCGTACACTCACTCTCCCCTTCATTCATTCGTTGTGTTCTTGCGGGCAGTAAATTGACTTTATTCCGCTGCGAGCACATCCTATTTTCTCTTTCATGCTGCATTAGGAAGCCACCTAAAGTAATTAACGTGGAGAGACGCCAGGCTGATGACGTCACGAACCTGTTTCGGGATGCATATTGGGTCTTTACATACATACACACATATACACGCACATATAGACGCACACACACATGAGAGAGAGAGAGAGAGAGAGAGAGAGAGAGAGAGAGAGAGAGAGAGAGAGAGAGAGAGAGAGAGAGAGAGAGAGAGAGAGAGAGAGAGAGAGAGAGAGAGAGAGAGAGAGAGAGAGAGAGAGAGAGAGACTGGAATGTAGCTCAAGGGAGCCATTTGAAATCTATTAACGCTGAAGGAGTGGCATCATTACTGTACAAGAGGAGAGGGAATAGGAGGAATACAAAGGAGTACAAAGGAAGAACAAACAGCAACAGCCCGACATGGTCGAACAAGGTTGCCTGTGTGTGAAGGAGGAAGAGGAGAGGAGGAGGAGGAGGAGTAGGAGGAGGAAGGAGGAGGAGGAAGTAGGAGAGTAAGAAGGAGGAGGAGAAAAAAGTAGGTAAAAAGAGTGAGAAGAGGAAAAGTCAAGGTAAAAAAGGTGTAAAGAGGAAAAGAGGTAAAGAAGTAAAGAGGTAAAGAGGTGCAGTGCGGGAACGCTAAACAAAATAGAGATAACATTTAAATCTAAAAATAAACGTGACAAAAATAGTAGAGCAGGACAAGCCCCACAACCCGCGACGAGGCAGTCTACGCGTCGAGGCTAAGACAATACTCAGATACTCAGATATTCTTGAAAACGATTCTAATTTGACTACATTTTTTACCCGCCACTATAACTCAACCGCAAGACAATAGACCATCTAAATATGAGTGTGAAATGCAACAAATGCGAAGTAGCCACCGATGTAGCCAAGTGAATGAAACAAATCACAACATTCCGTCCTCTTGACTAATCAACGCGCCAGGACGAAGATGTAACATGTCTCAAACCTGTTCCTGACCTGAAGAAGTCTACTGCCGAGGCTTCGTCAGCGTCTCCCTCGGCAGGTCAGGCAGGGCAAAAGGGTAATGAGTGACCGCCTCCTCGTAAATCCGGTCCATTAACCCCCAAATGCATCACGGCCCGCCATCTACGGATTTACGACGACTAGGAAGCGTCACATTCCGGGCTACACAGCGTCTAAGGATGCGCCATTACTTTGTCTCCGCCCTTAATGATGTAGTTGTCGAGGCGCGTTATCAGTGACTCGTGTAAGAATCTTTGTGTAGGGCAAGATAATAGTCACATTGAGTCACAGTGAGGCTCTCCAGGATCACGTCATTAGTGTTGTGTTCGTATGGTCAACATTCTTTTTTCCCCATATTTTTTTTTTTTTACATCACAAAGTACTAAGCAAAGGGCAACACAAAGTAACAAAAAACCCGCTTAGTTACCAGTCCCTATATAGAAGACAGAAAGAGAGTAATCAAAGGCGGGTGGCCAATTCAATTCCTAGGTGAGTCTCGTCTGCTATTCCTCAACGTTGTATCATCGGATTGCAAATAATTAGTTACAATCAGGGTTTTAAAAGGTACGGCAAAGGATAAGTGGTTTAATGTTAGTGTATCTAAATGATCGATTCACTTAGTGGGAGATTAAGATTATGTTTTGGTGATACATAATACATATGTATACATGTTTGTATTCTTCCTGTACCCTCACCCATACAATATATAAGAAAACAAAGTCAGTATGGTGACTATACATTTAGAATACTACATGACGAATACCCGTATGGACATGGGCAAAAAAAGATTAATCATACTTCGCAAAAAAGTCAATCATACTTCGAAAATAGATAAAATTCGTACCTCGAAAAAAAAGAGCCATTTATACTTCGATCTCCCTTTAACGTCACCATTATCTCGAAGATTAATACATAAGAGGGAAACAGCAGAGGAAGAAGAGCAGAAGAGGTAGAGGAGAGTAGGTGGAAGAAGCCAGGTGGAGGATCCAGACCTCAGCGTTCAAATCACCACACACTGCATCTCTTGACTTCCGCGCCAGACGTCAACTTTAGTCACCCTATCTCTCCAATACGACAGGGCGCGGAGAGACGTAGAGATGCGTGGAGGGCAAGAGGAAGAGGAGTAGGGCCGGCCTAGAGCAATAAGAAGGAAAGGGAAATAGTCGAAAATCGCAAACCACAGACCGTGTAATTCCTTGTTCCCAGCCAGAGATCCGGAGGCAAAAAATGAAAAATGCAAGACCTATCGTCAGGTTTTTATGTAGGGAGGGGGGGTGAGAGAGAGAGAGAGAGAGAGAGAGAGAGAGAGAGAGAGAGAGAGAGAGAGAGAGAGAGAGAGAGAGAGAGAGAGAGGAGAGAGGAGAGAGAGAGAGATAGGAGAGAGAGAAGAGAGAGAGAGAGAGAGAGAGAGAGAGAGAGAGAGAGAGAGAGAGAGAGAGAGAGAGAGAGAGAGAGAGAGAGAGAGAGGAGAGAGAGAGAGAGAGAGAGAGTGAAAAAGAAAGAGAAAAGAGAAAATAAGAGAAGAATACAAAGATACTGTTAACATCCTACTTCATCATTCTTTTCCCCAATCACCTAGCCAGGCATGTAGTGAGTGAGTTACGGCCGCGTCAAGCTGGTGTCAAGGCGTGTTCTCCTTACGGCTTTCAACACAATGACGCGAGATCCATCAAAATTCGGGAGCTAAATCTATTCGCCTCATATACGATGGAGTAAGACGAAAAAGGAAGAGGCGGAGCAGAGAAAATTGAGGTGAAGAATAACCTCTCGCGTCAATCATGTAAAACTGAATGTGAAAAAAATGATGCAAGGAATGACGTAGACAAAATAACACGAAGAAATACAAAGAGGCTTCAAATAGCAGCAGATCCATTTATCATAACTAAGGAGTTTGTATGTACTACACTAATTTAAAGAGCCTGGATAACAGGACAGTAAAATAGAAGACTCCACGCCATCGACCACTCCCTCCAGTTTACATTATATTTCATAGAGTTCACTTCGTCTAAAGTCTATAAAATCGTAGCTAGTATGAATCACAAAATACTCTGCGAGAAACATTACTCAAGAACGATATAAATGTGGCAGCCATACACTCCGTAAATCTAACATCCAAAGGCTATCCTAACCAATTGAAAAAACACACGAGATGCCTGTAACTCTAGGACAGGAGGACGACTATTACTACCTTCTCCATCCCGTCCTGAAAAATGTCGTCCCTTAAATTTCCTTGCGTTACGACCGAAGAGGCGCTGTGACGTCTATCGCTTAGCTAAGCAATAACACTCCTCCTGCTCAAATGGATTCAATGGGCCGTTTAGACTATTATTTTCATGGGTTGGAGTAGGAAGTGTGTTATGTAACTTTATTGGATCACTGCTACAACTGAGTTTTCTAGGTTCGTGGGTGTATGTTTGTGTGTGTGGGGAGGGTGTGTAGTTTACCCACGTCTTGCCCATGCGAGCTGGACTCACGATCGTCGGTCTTACCCTCCTGGAAATATCTTCGAGCTCATAGTGACCTATCTTTGGGTAATGCTTGGACCTCACACACCGCACACACCCCGTCCCCTTGCTCAAGGGAAAAATAATGTAGCAATTGTGGTTATTGAATAGTTATGCATTACAGGTGTTCACGGATTAGAAAATCTCATTAACTTGCCAAATATGCATATGATTAATCGATAATTCATCAGAATAATATATCTCCCTCACCACCACCTAATTAAGACAAACCAGCAAATACCTTCCTTGCACTCCCTCCTGCCTACACTCCTGATCCCCTAAGCAGAGGCGTCCTCCTTCACCTAAGTAGCTGCTTCCCTGCTTCCCTCTCTTTGTCTTAAATGTAATCAAGGCTTTGTAGCTGGGGTTCTCGGGGAAGGGAGAGACAAGGCGCCAGGTCTTACCGCCGGGTTGCAAACCTAACTAGACATTTGCATAAGTGACATGAGTGTTGCAGAGGACTCGAAGGGCGGCCGGATCGCAGCATTCAAGTGCACAGGATAAGTAAGGTGTTGGAAGATGACAGAAGTAGAGAAAAATATACCTGCAGCCACTCTTAGTATATGCTAGTACGAACGAGTGCGGTTACAGGGGAATATAACAGCCATTCTTGAACAAAAAAACGTTTACTGCAATGACAGTTTCCTTTCTTATTGTAAGACTAAATACATAAAAAACCCACATGATTGAATTACAAAAAAAATATGCAAGGAATTACAAAACAGAATTTCTGAACCCACCATTCCGGGTAATGACAACTGGCAAATACAGTTATGATAAAATAATTAGTATTTTGAAATCAAACAGCAACGAAGCGAGAGAGAGAGAGAGAGAGAGAGAGAGAGAGAGAGAGAGAGAGAGAGAGAGAGAGAGAGAGAGAGAGAGAGAGAGAGAGAGAGAGAGAGAGAGAGAGAGAGAGAGAGCGAGAGAGAGAGAAGAGAGAGAGAGAGAGAGAGAGAGAGAGAGAGAGAGAGAGAGAGAGAGAGAGAGAGAGAGAGAGAGAGAGAGAGAGAGAGAGAGAGAGAGAGAGAGAGAGAGAAGAGAGAGAGAGAGAGACAAAGAAAGACGCTGGTAATCGTGAAACTTTGAATTTAATGAGACCTTCTCCCCTCCTGCGGCTCACAAAGTTTCCACATGGGCCAGGAGAAACCACACAAGTTTGGCTTCCAGTAAGTGAAACCTGGTGGTAGACGCCGCAGACTTTCTTCGCCGTAATGGGTGGCTATGAGAATTGGGTTGCGGATTGCCAAGGGTTGAAAGACAAAGGCATGGGAGGGCGTGAAGCGAATGTCACTTTCATTTCTAAGCCATGTCATATAGATATAAATGCTTGATTTCTTGTTCTTTTAATAAGTCTTGTCTAAATGTTACTTTAAATTCACACACAAAGATCGCTAGTTTCTATCTCACGCCAGAATGTACGATAATACGAGATCTATTTAGGATTAGGATACGACCTAATGAAGTTATGCCAGAAACAATAACTAGGTCTCCTTAGTGTTGCAAAGTTATCGTCATTTTATTCGTAGAAGTTATTATTGCACGGCTACTGTAATCGTAAATGAATATAATATTTTGTACTGTTACGATGGTACTAACGGCCTGGACATATGAATCATCGTTGTTGTAATGTTAGTAACGTAAAGTAGGGGAGAGCGGGGCAGGTTGCATCGAGGGTAGGTTGCATCATTGCCTCTAACTCACATGTTATCACACGTACATCGTCTTACTACTACTACTACTACTACTACTACTACTACTACTACTACTATAAACTACTACTACTACTACAACTACAACAATAATAATAATAAAAAAAGTTAATGCGAGTTAGAGGCAATGATGCAACCTACCCTCGATGCAACCTGCCCCGCTCTCCCCTACCTCTCCCTCCTCCTGCCACAGAGTTACCAGGAGCGCCCTACGTATACCCTGTCTCCCTGTCTACGTATACCCTGTCTCCTAATAATAATGAATTCTATCGCTCAAATTATAATAATGATAACAATATGAATGATTTTAGTAATAACAAATAATGATGATAATGCTATACTACTACAATCATAAAGACTACTACTGGACACAATCATAATAGTAATGATAATAAAGCTAACAATAACAATAACAACAGTAGTAAAAATAATAATGATAATAACAATACTACTACTACTACTACTACTACTACTACTACTATTACTACTACTACTGCTACTATCACTACTACTACTAATAATAATAATGACAATAATAGTAGAAATAATAACAATGATATTAACATAAAAACAATAATACAAATAAAAGCAAAAATAGTAATGCAAACAATCATGATAACGGCAATACTATTAACAATAACACACACATAAACAGTTAGCATCACATATTCGATTTCTCAAGGTTAAACAGGCAGCGATCAACAACAAGATAAGTAAAGGGTGACTCACGGGCCAGAAGGTTGACTGACCGACCAGAGAAGTGACTGAATCAGGAACAACACTAAACACCGCTGTCCTGGCTGTCCGTGGGAAATAATTCAAAATGTTTCGAAGTTTGTGCGATCTGGTAGTTCTAGCATGTCTGTCTGTCTGTCTGTCTGTCTGTCTGTCTGTCTGTCTGTCTGTCTGTCTGTCTGTCTGTCTCTCTCTCTCTATCTCTCGCTGTCTTTGTCTGTCTGTCGGTCTGTTGTCTGTTTGTCTGTTTGTCTGTCTGTCTGTCCGCTCTCTCTCTCTCTCTCTCTCTCTCTCTCTCTCTTCTCTCTCCCCTTCTCTCCCCCTTCTCTCTCCTCTTCTCTCTCTCTGTGTGATAAGAAGAAAGAAAAAAAGAAAGAGAGAGAGAGAAAAGGAGAGGGAGAGAGAGAGAGAGAAGAGGGGAGGGAGAGAAGGAGAGGAGAGGGAGAGGAGGGGAGAGAGAGAGAAAGAGAGAGAGAAAGGGGAGAGAGAGAGAGGGGAGGAGAGAGAGAAGAGAGAGAGAGAGGAGAGAGAGAGAGAGAGAAAAAAAAAAGAAGAGGAGAGAGTAAGAAAAGAGAGAGAGAGGAGAGAGAGAGAGAGAGAGAGAGAGGAGAGAGGGGAGAGAGAGAGAGAGAGGAAGGGGAAGAGAGAGAGAAGAGAGAGGAGGAGAGAGAGAGAGAGAGAAGAGAGAGAGAGAAAGAGGGGGAGGGGGAAGAGAGAGAGGAGAGAGAGAGGGGAGAGAGAGAGAGAGGAGGAAGAGGAGAGAGAGAGGGAGAGAGCGCGAGGAGAAAGAGAGAAAAAAGGCGGAGAGGATATGACATAAACTCTTCTCAAAAATAATAGGAGTGGCATAAAAAAACAATAAAACAAAAAACTAGGATAAACTGCGCTTTTCCCCAACCTTTTAACCAAAAGCTATGGAACACACCCCCCAAACACACACACACCAAAAACCCCACACACACCACACCCAACACACACACACACCACACCACACTATCAATTTAAAAAAACAAAAAAAACCATGTAAAGCAAAATGAGCTCGTGAAGGGGCACGTTCAAAAAAAAAAAAATTCCTGGAAACTCAATAGAAAACAGCACCGGAAAAACTCATAAAAACCCTCAAGGAAAGGAAATTTTCCCCCCTTTTTTTGGGGCCAAAAATAACAAAAACCCCAAACCCCAAACTTTTTTTGGATTTTCCCTTGCTTTTTGGT
>JACEEZ010023191.1:269709-274709 GCA_016584305.1 Chionoecetes opilio
GATTAATAGGAATAACAGACCACCAGGAGACCTATGGTCAGACGAGGGTATCTGCGACTAACATACTACTAACTATCAACTACTTGTAAGAAAACAGTTGGGAAAAAGGATACATGTCCTTAAAAGAAGATAGGAACACGGAAGTTTAGTGCAGAAAAATGGGTATTGAAATATACTAACTACAATACCAATACCACTAAACTAATCGATCCGGGGGACCTAAATATGGAATTCGCCAGGGCACTATCAATAGCCCATTTACTTTACAGTGCGCGTCAAGTCTGTTTAAGTAGTTATGTTGATGGCTTCGACAAACATTTGCTGGTAACCTTGTTCCATCGATCAACGACTCTCCCATTTTTGGGAAATAATTTTACGGAGATCAGTGAGCAACGCTGGACCGTTTAGTTTTAAACCATATTTCTGTGTTGTCACTGAGTGAAAGCTCGAATAGGTTCTCTTGATTAATGACACTCAAATCCCTTTAGGATCTTTAAGGTTTCATCAAGTCCCCACGGATTAACGATCCTTTTAAGGAAAACATATTAAGTTTCCGCAAGTCTCTCTTCACAAGAGAATTTCGCAGAGATGGAAGTTGTTTGGTGCCTTCTTTGCACTGATTCAATTGGGCTTGATCTTTTAAGAAACAGGGCGACACAGAATGAACGCATATTCCAATGTGACAAACCAAGCGACGTGTATAATTGTGTGTCAACGTTCGGAGTTTGTGTCAAAATTGCGTTTAATAAAAGCCCAACATCATATTTCGCCCCTTTTTTACTGGAAGCTAGGCAATGCGGACTGTTTTAGATATTATGATGATGAACTAAATTCTTTTCTGCTGTCTTCAGTTAACGATTTATTGTTGCATTTGGACTAGTTATATTTGAGGTTATCGTTGCCTATATGCATACTTTACATTTATCGGAATTGAATTTTAATATCCCATTATCACCCAGTTGAGATAGTTGTCGAGGTCACTTTGTATGAGTTCGCAGTTTTCTCTAGTATATGCTTTACCGGCCTAATTGGTGTGGTCGTCTGCAAATTTCGATATTTTAGATTACAAGGTCCGCCAGAGTCCAGGAATCGGTCTGAGAATATCAGGAAAAAGACCCTAAAAAGAGTGGGACCCAAGGGACGAGCCTGAGGCACCCCACTCGAAGTAAAGTAACATCTAACCAATCAGTATGTGGAGGGAGGAGGAGTAGGAGACAGGAGGAGGAGGAGGGAGGAGGATTACATAGGATTACATAGGAGTACAGAACACCAGGAGACCTATTGGTCCCATAAGGCGAGGGATTGCTTGAACTACATACTACTAACTATCAACTACTTGTTAAGAATAACAGTTGGAAAAAGATACCAGTCCCTAAAAGAGGATGGAACATGGAAGTCCATAGTGCGATAAGAATGATAGGATATGAAAAATACGAAACTACAACTACCACTACCACTACAAACTAATCGATACGGGGACTAGAACGAATTTCGCACTATCAATACCCAATTTACTTTACAGTGCGCGTCAAGTCTGTTTTTAATGTAGTTATTGTGTTGGCTCCGACAACATTTGCTGGTACTTGTTCCATCGATCAACGACTATAACATTGAAATAATTTTTACGGAGATCGTGATGCCAACGTTGACCGTTTAGTTTTAAACCATTATTTTTGTTGGCACTTGAGTTGAAGCCGAATAGGTTCTCTTGATTAAGACATCAAAACCTTAGGATCCTTAAAGGTTCTATCAAGTCACCAAGGATTCTTACGATCCTTAAGGAAAACATATGTTTCCGCCAGTCTCTCTTCATAAGATGAATTTCGCAGAGATGGGAATTGTTTGGTTGCTCTTCTTGCACGATTCCAATTTGGATTGATCTTTTACGAAACAGGGCGACCAGATTGAACGGCATAGTTCCCAAGTGCGCCAACAACGGACGTGTATAATTGTGTCATTAATTTCGGGAGTTTTATGTTCAAAGTTACGTTAATAAAGCCCAACATCATATTCGCCTTTTTACTGGCAGCTAGGCAATCGAAACTGGTTTCAGATCATTACTGATGATGACACCTAAAATCCTTTTCTGCTGTACTTCAGTTAACGATTTATTTTGCATTTGATAGTCTATATTTGAGGTTATCGGTGCCTATATGCATTACTTTACATTTATCGGAATTGATTTTAAAGCCATTTATCACTCCAATCTGATTAGTTTGTTTATCGAGATCACTTTGTATGAGTTCGCAGTTTCTCTAGTATATGCTTTACCGCCTAATTTGGTGTCATCTGCAAATTTTATATTTTAGATACAAGACCGACAAGTCCAGATCGTTTGATATATATCAGGAAAAAGAGTAGGACCCAAGACGAGCCTGAGGCACCCCACTATGTGACATCATAACCAATCAGATGCTCACCATTTATTACTACCGTTGTTTACGATTGAAAGCAATCGCCAATCCATGAACATTAATTGTATCCTATGCCTGTGCCCTTAGCTTGGTCAACAGTCGCTATGTGGAAACTGTATCGAAGGCTTTCTGAAAGAGGAGGAGGAGGAGGAGGAGGAGGAGGAGAGGAGGAGGACGACGAGCGACGACGACGAGCGAGGAGGTGGAGGAAGGGAGAAGAGAGAGAGAGAGAGAGAGAGTAGAGAGAGAGAGAGCGTGTAGAGAGGAGATGAGGAGAGGAAGAGAGGAAGAGAGGAAGTGAAAAGGGAGGGAGGGAGGAAGGAGAGAGGAGAGAGAAGAGAGAGAGAAGAGAGAGGAGCTGGGAGAAGGGAGAGAGGAGAGAGAGAGAGGAGAGAAACGAGAGAAGGGAGGGTGAGAAGAGAGTGGAGGCGAGGGGGAGTGAAGAGACAGGAGAGAGAGAGAGGAAGAGTAGAGAGGGAGGAGAAGGACGGACGGAGAAGGGCGAGGAGGAGGAAGAGAGGGGGGCGCAGAGGAGGAGAAGAGAGAGTGAGGAGAGAGAGAGAAGGGACGAGGAGAGAGGAAGAGGAGAGAGAGGAGAGGAGAGGGAGAGATCGAGAGGCTTTACGGGAGAGAGGAGGAGAGGAGAGTGAGAGAGAGTGAGAGGAGAGAGAGAGAGAGACGGGAGAAAGAGTGAGGACGAGGACGAGAGAGACGGGAGGAGAGAGAGGAGAGGAGGGAGAGAGAAGGAGGAGGGGAGGAGGGAGACGAGGGAGAGAGAGGAAGAGATGGAGAGGGAGACGGAAGAAGAGAGAAGGAGAGAGGAGAGCGAGAGATGCGAGAGAGAGAGATGTGAGGAGAGGGAGGCCGATGGAGAGAGACGAGGACACCGGAGGAGAAGGGAGAGTGAGAGGAGAGAGAGATTCGGATGAGAGAGAACCGAGACGAGAGAGAGACGGTGAGAGAGAGACGTGAGAGAGGAGAGAGTGATTGACGAGATGGACGAGAGACACCGCAGGTAGAAGAGAGGGACGCTGAGAGAGGCGGAGGGAGAAGGACTGGAGGGGAGTGGAACGGTGAGAGAGGGACGAGAGAGAGATGGGGGAGAACGAAGTAGAGAGGATGAATGAGAAGGAAGAGGGATTGACGAAGGAGGAGGATGTATGGGGAAGGCGAGGAGTGCGCGAGGACGAGAGGAGAGAGAGTGAGAGCAGGGGAGACGGAGCCGGAGCGAGACGAGAGAGAGAGAGAGAAGAGAGAGAGACGAGGCGAGGGAGAGAGAGGAGAGAGGAGAGGGGGAGTCGGAGGAGAGGGAGGAGGAGAGATGGGAGAGGAGAGAGAGGGAGGAGGGAGGAGAGAGAGAGAGAGGAGAGGAGAGGAGGAGGAGAGGGGAGAGGGAAGTGAGAGAGGAGGAAGAGAGAGTGAGAGGGAGGGGAGGAGAGGGAGAGGAAGGAGGATGGGAGGGGGATCGAGACCGACGAGACGAGAAAGTGGTGAGTGAGGGATGAGGATTGGAGATGCGGAGGAGAGAGGGAGAGAGAGAGAGAGAGAGAGAGAGAGACGAGGAGAGAGAGAGAGAGAGCTAGGGGAGGCAAGAGAGAGGAGAGAGAGAGAGAGAGAGAAGAGGATGAGATGGAGATGGAGGAGCTGAGAGCGAGAGAGAGAAGAGATGAGATGGAGATGACGACGAAGAGGAGGAGAGAACGAGAGAGAGATGACGAGAGGAGGGGAGAGAGCGATTGGGAGAGAGAGAGGAGGAGAGATGAGGAGAGGAGGAGAGAGAGAGAGAGAGAGAGGAGAGAGAAGAGGAGAGAGAGAGAGAGGGAGAGGATGGAGCAGAGAGGAGGGAGGGAGGGAGAGAGAGGAGAAGAGGAGTGAGAAGGAGAGAGAGAAGAGAGGGAGGGTAAGAGAGGAGGAGTGGGGAGAGGGAGGAGAGGAAGAGAGAGAGCGATGAGAGAGGGAGAGAGGGAGAGAGAGAGAGAGAGAGAGTGGAGCGAGAAGAGGAGACAGAGAGAGAGGGGGGAGAGGAGGAAGAGTGGTGGGAGAGGGAGAGTGGGAGAGGGAGATGGAGGAGAGAGAGAGGGAGAAGGAGGAGAGGAGGGGAGGATGAGAGAGTAGAGGAGAGAGATAGAGAGGGAGGAGATGGAAGGGAGGGCGGGGAGGGGGGGGGGGGGGGGGAGACGAGAGAGAAGGAGGGAGGGATCGAGGGAGTGGGATGAGAGAGCTTGAGAGAGAGGAGAGAGGAGAAGAGGAGAGAGAGAGAGAGAGAGACGTAGAGATAGAGAGGAGGGACAGGGAAAAGAGAATTGGGAGTTGAGCTGAAGAGAGGAGGAGAGGGAGAGAAGAGAAGGAGATGAGAAGAGGAGAGGGAGAGGAGGAGGATGACGAGAGAGACGAGGAAGAGAGAGGGAGAATGAGTAAGAGAGAAGATGAGGAGAGAGAGAAGGAGGCGAGAGAGAGGAGAGAGAGAGAGCAGAGAGAGAGAGAGGAGAGAGAGAGAGAGCGAGAGAGAGAGAAGAGAGTAGAGAGAAGAGAGAGGTGAGAGAGAGAGAGAGAGAGAGAGAGAGAGAGAGAGAGGAGAGAGAGATG
>JACEEZ010023191.1:284709-289709 GCA_016584305.1 Chionoecetes opilio
AGAAAACAAAAGTGTTAAAGAGTGATAACAGAAAGGGAAGGGCAGACATGGGAAGGCGAAGGGGGAAGACAAGAACAAAAGTTAAAACACAAATAGGTAAAGTGGGGATTGGTGTATATAGGGTAGGTCAGTTCGGAAAGTTTATATCAATATTTCCTAATTTAGCTTACACACTGACCTTTTACCAAGTTAAGTTATTCCTAAATCAATGCCCTCAAATGCTAGAAAAAGCTTCAGCATTCACCAGTTACCATTATTTCAGTATGCTTTTGGAAGGTCATAGGAAGGTCTTGTCTTGCACCTCATGGACAATTTAACATACTTGCTCATTACCAGTCAGTCAGTACAGGTAATTCGTAGGCATCACGACTTATGTGTACCCTATCATGCGGCTTAGTTTGCACTTTGGCGGTGGAGAGTGTCAATTACTTTCTCGAGTCTCTCTTTGCAAGTTACAAGTCGAAGTCCACCACAAATATTTCTCCTGAAAGTTCATACGTAAATATTTATCATCCTCTCTCTCTCTCTCTCTCTCTCTCTCTCTCTCTCTCTCTCTCTCTCTCTCTCTCTCTTCTCTCTCTCTCTCTCTCTCTCTCTCTCTCTCTCTCTCTCTCTCTCTCTCTCTCTCTGTTCCAGCCTCTTCGCGAATCAGAATGGTAATCAGATACAATTAGCAAACGTTGGGGTTAATTAGTTTACCTGAAAACGTAATCACGGGAGATAATTATGTTTGTGAGAGGAAGGAAGCAGCGTCTACCTCCACCATAACATTTCTCTCACCCTCCCAAGCTACCTCCATCGCCTTCAATTCATTTCCCTTCTTTACCTCCAAACCCTCCGCCACACTAACCCGTCTTCGCTGTGATAATGAAGCCCCACTGAGTTCTAGTGCCTGGCAGAGAGTTACGGCCTGTATTAATGACACTGCTAATACTAGAAACGGACAACAAAAAGGATGCGTTTGTCGTGGGAAGAAGAATGGAGCAGTGCGTGGCAGGGAGGTGAATGTGGAGGTGTGAGAATATATGGCTTGAAGGCAGCAAGAACAAACAGAACGTGTATATTTACTTAGTTATATCTACCTACTACCGTCAATAACACTATAGTCGCCACGGTGCACTAATGTCACCAGGCGCCATTTATTACGAATTTCAGCATCACTCTAGACTTGTATATGTCACTGAAGACAGGTACATAACAAAATTTACGGTAAATGCCTCTTCGTGGGCCTTCGTGGCACATACAAGTCTGTAGTGATGTTTTAGTGGTGAAATTCGTAATATATGGCGCCTGGCGACATTAGTGGACCGTGGCGACTCTAGTGTTATTTACGGTAGTTGTAGTAAACAGGGCTTGAGCTATGTTAGTATGGTCTTGCCACCTTATGTATGAGTGTTTGTAGAGCTCCCCCCTCTACAAACACGCATACATAAGGTGGTTGGGAGGGGAGGTTGACTTTAGACTATGAAAATATATGGCAGTTTGGTAGTTAGAAGGTGTGAAGAATAGGTAGATATATAGCACAGTGGGAGGGTGAATATAAATGGCGAGGCAGAATGGTGAAAACAAAGTGAGCTTGTGAATGATGATTTGGGTGATGGGAAGTGTGTTGTGCTGAGGTTGATGGGTGGATGGTTCGTCCTCCCTTCAAACAACCATCCAATGAATAATAATGGTTAGGGAAAAAAAGAAGCGATCCCAATACGATATACGGGATACCTATCATGAAACAAACCAATATATATACGATTATAAATATTCAATTAGTCTACATTGAAAAAGCAGAAATTACGAAATCAGAAAAAAATATCCATAAAGTCAACAAAAAAGACAAATACGTAACAACGAAATTTGTCAACAAAATATAATTCAGATTACAACAAATATTTACACAAGGATTAATTAAAGGCGAGTAGCGTGAGGCACAGTGTTTGGATCCCTGCTGTCCACACACCCTGAACCCCCTCCTGCCTCCTTCCCTCCTTCCCTCCTACCCTCCTACCCTCCTTCCCTCCTTCCCTCCTTCCCTCCTTCCCTCTTACCCTCCTTCCCTCCTTCCCTCCTACCCTCCTTCCCTCCTTCCCTCCTCTTCCTTCCCTCTTCACACGCATACGCCATCCTTCCACTCCTACCCCCACACTTATCTCCTACCCTCCTTTCCTCTTCCTCCTTCCATCCGTCCCTTCCCTTATCACTTATCCACATCTTCGCTGAGATAGTATGACATTTTATTCCTCACCAAAATCCTTCCGTCCATTACATATATGTACATATTTTTTTATATATATGTTTTTTCATACACCTATTAAATCACTATATACTTGGTCCTTTGACGTACCTATAAATCATACATTAATCTTGGTCCTCTACCTACTAAATCACTAATACATTGCCTATACTACCTATAAATCACTATATAATTGGTCCTTACTACCTATAAATCACTTATATAATTGTCCTATACTACCTATAAATCACATAAATGGTCCTATACCTAAATCACATATAATGTCCTATACCTACCTTCAATCACTATATAATGGCCTACTACCTATAAATCACTCATAATTGGTCCTATACTACCTATAAATCACTATCTACTGGTCCTTACTACCTATAATCTACATTAATTGGTCCTATACCTACCTATAATCACTATATCATTGGTCCTATACTACCTATCAAATCACTATCTATTTCCTATACTACCTATTAAATCACTATCTAATCGGTCCTATACTACCTACAAATACTATAAATGGTCTAACTACTATAAATCATATATAATGTCCTTACTACCATAAATCACTATATAACTGGTCCTATACTACCTATAAATCACTATCATAATTCTTATATACCTATAATCTTTATAATTGCCTATACTACCTATAAATCACTATATAATTGGTCCTATACTACCTATAAATCACTATATAATTGGTCCTATACTACCTATAAATCACTATATAATTGGTCCTATACTACCTATAAATCACTATATAATTGACTAGCCCACTCTTCAAACACTTATTGATTAATGCTCTATCTATCTACCTGAACACAGCCACACACAAAACCCCAGTCACGTTGAAGAGCTAAAAAACGTTCAAGCTAATTATATTTTCTGATTAAAGGAACAGGACTCAGCGGTTCGAGCGACGCCTCTTTATCCAATTGGCGAGCGATTATCCTAAAATGGAAGTGGAAATAGAGTGTTAAGCTCCATCATGACTCACTCTCAAGGTTCTCCTATACCGCTGGCAGAAGATAAGGAGGGGGCAGAGGATAAGGAGGAGGAGGAGGAGGAGGAGGAGGAGGAGGAGGAGGAGGAGGAGGAGGAGGAGGAGGAGGAGGAGGAGGAGGAGGAGGAGAAGGAGAGGAGGAGGAGAAAAAGGAGGAGGAGGAGGAGGAGAAGGAGGAAGAGGAAAAAATCAGACAACAAAGATTCAGAAAGAAACCTATACAAAGAAGAAAAATACGCCACGAAAAATAATAGGAGAGGATATCACAGCGATAAAACAAAAGACACAATAGATTAACAAGACAGACAGTTAGAAAGAAAGGAGAAAAGAAAAAAGAAAACTTGGAAAATAAAATAGAAGCAGTTGAAAAAGAAGGGAGAGAGAATGGCGAGTGAGTGTTGGTGGAGTTGGAAGAGACAGGATGAAGGACGACAGAGGGAGAGAAACACACACATAAAAAGTATCTGAAGGAAGGGAGAAGCTGACGTCAACAAGGGCCTAGGATTACAGATTCAAGAGCAGCGATGGGACAGAGGCAAGGGTGGGAGAGGGATAATAGAGGAAGGGAGAGAGGGAGTTAGGGGGATAAGAGAAGAAGGGAGAGAGGAAGGGAGAGAGGAAGGGAGAGAGGAAGGGAGAGAGGGAGGGAGGGGATAAAAGGAAGGAAAATAAGTAAGAGAAACAAAAGTCAGCTAGATTCTTTCATATCAACAGGCTATCTCTCTCTCTCTCTCTCTCTCTCTCTCTCTCTCTCTCTCTCTCTCTCTCTCTCTCTCTCTCTCTCTCTCTCTCTCTCTCTCTCTCTCTCTCTCTCTCTCTCTTTCTCTAAGGCTTCAAATTACCATAACACAATTTCCATTAATATGATCAATATGCATTTCCTTAATTAATACAATAAAGGGCTTACTAACATTGCTTTAATCCTAAATCAAGAACATATGTAGAGCATAAAAGCATATTTGTGGATCATGCTCCCTCAACAAGAGGGAGGAAAAATGGAAAGCAATGCGATAGAAATATTGAAAAGTTGAACTCTGAAAAAGAAAATAAACAGGGACAGGGAGCATTTTAAATTTTGAAATATTTCAGCTTTAAATTTGAAGAAAAATATGACAAGTATTCTGAGATCGAAAGCAAATATTGACCAACTTTATCATGAAAAGAGAAAATACAAACTCTTCCAAAATTCTCAAACAAATGAACGGTGATTCTTTTATCCAATGCAAAATAAACTGATATATTACACTAAATTTGTCTTTCGTTTCAAGCAAAGAAAACAAAAGAACAGTCATTTCATCAAAAAAATACAAAATCTAGTGAAACAAAAATATGAAAAAATAGTAAATTCTCGAGAAATATGCGTTTATAGCCATAAATTTTCCGATCAAGACGCCTCTTAATCGTCTGGAAGTTCTGCGAGGCGACTCCAGCCGCTTCTTATTACACAACTTGGCACAAAAGACACCGAGGGCCTCACCGACTGCCGCCCGCACCGTAAAACTTATCATTATTGGGTGAAACGACGACGAAGTGCTCGTCATACAGCGAAGGACGAGGCGGGGAGGGCGAGGAAAGGAGATAGAGGGAGGGAAGGGTGCACGGGAAGGAGGTAGGGAGGGAAGGACGCAGGAAGGAGGTAGGGAGGGATACAGGGGAGGAAAGTAAAGAGGGAAGGACGCAGGGGAGGAGGTAGGGAGGGAAGGATACAGGGGAGGATGTAGAGAGGGAAGGACGCAGGAGAGGAGGTAGGGAGGG
>JACEEZ010023191.1:294709-297209 GCA_016584305.1 Chionoecetes opilio
TCTCTCTCTCTCTCTTTTCCCCCTCTTCTCTCTTTTCTGTCGGTCGTCTGTCTGTCTGTTTTTTGGGCCCCTGTCTGTCTCCCCTTTTCTGTCGTCTGTTTTCCCTCGCTCTTGTTGTTGTTAAATTTTTGTCAACACTTTTGGTTGACGCGAGCTTTTGCCTTAGAAAACCAAAACCCCCTGGGGAATGTGGCATTCCCAAAAAAAAGGCAGGGGTGTTGGAGCTCCTTGGGGGGGGTACTCCCGAAGGGGTGGAGGTGAGGAGTGGCCAAGGGCCCGATCTAATTACCCCCAGCAGCCAGCGGGCGGGGGGCCCGGGGTTTGCCCGGGGCCTGCGGATGAGGGGGGGGCTTTCCCTGAGGTGGGACTTTTGCCTTGCACCGGGGGTGTTGTTTGGAGTGCAAAGGGGGGGTGCCCTGGCATTGACCCCACAGGGGATCCCATCGCCCCTGGCGGATTTCCTAAAAGGGCGGGGAAAAAACCCGAGGGGGGAGAGGGTTTGGAGTGGTCCCGAACTGTGGGGGGATGGTTTGGGCCCTTGGGGAAGTGGGTGGAAAGCTTTGCAGCAGCGACCAAGGCAAAAGGGTAAATGAAAAGGGGGCGACTGGGGCCCGTGGGGCGGGCGGGAAAAGGGCCCGTCAAAGGCGGGACTTTTTTTGAGTAGATTTTTGGGAGAGGGCGGGGCGGGAACACCCGTGGGGGGGGGCTGGGAAGGGCACGGCAAATTTTTTGCAGTTTCTGTCAGCTGTTTTCTTTTGCCACTAAGGCCTCAATGGCTGGGAACCCAAATTGAGGGTGATTTTGCAGCCACCCTGCAGCCCGTCGTGGGCCCGAAGAAGAGTGGAGGGAGGAGGGGGGGAATGTTATCCTGTGGCGTTTTGTCTTTTGAGAGCTTGGGGTAGAGGATTTTGAGTCTGTGGTATGATGGGCATGAGGGGGGTTTACTCTCCAGGGGTGGGGAAAAGCGCCACGAATGGCACTAGTTTTTTAAAAGGGGGGGTGGAGGCCCGCTGGCGCCATCTGTTTAACCGGGCCCTTGTTTCGGGGGGTTTTTCCCCTCACAAAACCGCCCCGCTGTCCTGTGGCAGGATCTACTGACCCGGGTTTTTGGAATTAAATGAGGGGAAAACAGGGGCGTCCAAATCCCCCCCCCCTCCATGACCAATAGCATTTCCAAAACGTTTAAAGGGAGCGGGGAGCCAGTGTGCCCTTTTGGGGGCTCAAAAACTGTGGAGTGAGTGATGATTGGGGGGAGGGGGTCCAAAAGGGGGGGTGTAGCGAAAATTTGGGTGAGGGGGAAGGGCCTCCCCCCTTTTTGAGGAGGGTTTCGTGAATTCCCATAGTGAAAAATTGTTTTTGCAGCGCACGTGGCCAAAAAAATTGGGCCCCCCGAAGGTTGTTGCGAGGCCTGGCAAGATGAGTTGAAAACCTTTGGGGGGAGGTTCGTGGGGTTGGGAGGGGGTCCCTTTTTGGCCCGGGAGGGGAGGGTCGATACTGTTTTTTCGTACGGCGCCGGGGTCGGGACTTTCCTGGCCACTCCTGTCAGGTTGCAGCCTTAGTCCAAACTGGGGGGCGTTGATTTATGCTCCAGGGCGCGGTTTTTTGTGGCCCCCCTAGTTTTTGGTGTAGGGTGTTCCCTTTAGGGAAAAACAGGGAGGGGCTATAATCCCGGAGGGAGAGCGGATGGCTTTAATTTAAAAAGGGCGCTTCCCCCCTGGAAACTTGGGCCCTCCTTTTTAAACCAGTATTGGGCCCCTAGGGCGGGATCCTGCGTTTTCCCCGTCCCCGCAGGTAAAACTTTCGTGGTGCGGGGTTGAGACGGGGGGGTCGGGGCCCGATGCCCCCGGTATTGGTGCGAGTGACCCCCGGAAGGGGTGGTGTGTCCTGCTCTTCCCCTCTCTCTCTCTCTCTCTCCCTCCTCTTTTCTCTCTCTCTTCTCTCTCTCTCTCTCTCTCTCTTGTCTTTTTTTTTCTCTCTCTCACTTTCTTCCCCTCTTCTCCACAACCTTGTTCGTGTATTGATGATCAGGGAACTCACAATTCGATTACAGTGCACTGAAGCGAGAAAACGACTGCAGAACTACATCCTTTTCCTCCTCCCTCCTCCTCCTCCTTATTCCAGTGACTCACTCTAAAGCCTCAAGTTTCCATCATGTGGGAATTGTGAGACGTCTTTCCGCCCTTTGTGGGTTAGCTCTGCGTTGCGCCGCCGAACAGGTACAAGAGAGAACGTTGTGTAAAGGAATTCAATGGTGGATAAGTGTTTGAAATGGTTGGTTAGTTTGTCTGCTTCTTCTTTTGAATGCTCTCCTGTTTGTTGGTTCTAGTCTCTCTCTCTCTCGCTCTCTGCTCTCTCTCTCTCACTCTCTCTATCTTCATCTTAATATCTCTCTCTGTCTCTCTCTCTCTCTCTCTCTCTCTCTCTCTCTCTCTCTCTCTCTCTCTCTCTCCTCCCCTCTCCTCTCTCTCTCTCTCTCTCTCGCTCTCTGCTCTCTCTCTCG
>JACEEZ010023191.1:304709-312209 GCA_016584305.1 Chionoecetes opilio
ACCCTATCTTTTCTTTCCCTCAATTGCAGTCAATTTCCAGATTTTTCCTCCTCTTCCTTCACTTTTCAATTCCCATTTTCCGCCATGTCGTAATCCTTTAACTCTAAAACTACAATCGTTCGAACTCTTCAGTCAACAATGAGTGAGAAACAGTTCACACCGTTCTCACTTGCCCCAAAAGTCTTCTAATTTCCCTCCTCTTTCTCTTCCTTTCCTATATCTCCCTTAAACTATAATGGTCCTTTTTTTAATAGAATACAGTTATTCTGAGATCCCAAATAAAACACCCAGTAAAATAACAACCCTTAGGCACCTGTAATCACTAACACCATAACCGGGAAGAGAAAAAGAAGGAGGAGAAGAAGGAAGAAGAGGAAGATAAGTAGGTGCAGTAGCAAGTGTTAAGGCGATACACTTCGGTTGCATACTTCTTCCTCTTCCTCCTCCGTCTCCCTCTCCTCCTCTTCAAAGAAGAGCAACCAAACTAATTCCATCTCTGCGAAATTCATCTTATGAAGAGAGACTGCGGAAACTTAATGTTCTCCTTAAAGGACCGTAGAATCCGTGGGGACTTGATAGAAACCTTTAAGATCCTTACAGGATTTGATGACATTAATCAAGAGAACCTATTCGAGCTTTCTCCTCAAGTGACAACAAGAAACAACGGTTTAAAACTGAATGGTCAACGTTGCATCACAGATCTCCGTAAAAATTCTTTCAATGTTAGAGTTGCTGATCGATGGAACAAATTACCAGCAAATGTTGTCGAAGCCAGCACAATAACTTCATTTAAAAACAGACTTGACGCGCACTGTAAGGTAAATGCGTTTTGATATTGCCCTGTGAATTTATATTATAGTCCCCCGGATCGATTAGTGTTAGTGGTAGTTGTAGTTAGCATACTTCATATCCTATCATTCTTCACTACGAAAGTTTCATGTTCCTATCTTCTTTAGGGACATGGTATCCTTTTCTAACTGTCCTCTTACATGTAGTGATAGTTAGTAGTGTGTAGTTCAGCAGATACTTTAGTTATAGACCAATAGGTCTCCTGATGTCTGTTATTCCTATGTATTCCTATGTACGTATTCCTCCTCTTCATCCTCCTCCTGACTCCCTGGGACTCAATATGAAGTTGTACATCAAGTCCCCGTCCCCAGCCACAGGACCCTGCTCGGGGCGCCGCGCTGGACCAGCTGCAGCGTCATGCAGAGCGAGAGACCGTCTGGTTCTCCTGACCACCAGGATCCAGCAGATCGTGGCCTGTCAAGTGGCCGAGATCCTCCACCAGGAGAGGGAGACCGCAGCAAGGGACAAGCTGGGCAGGAGTTTGCCACAAGGGCGGGATCTGCTCGCCGACAACACTTGGCTACGGAGGGTGACCGAAGACACCAACCACTTGTTCGACCTTATCCAGCTGTACCAGGAAGGACCCGACCACTATGTCGACACCTACGTATAGCTCCGCCCCCGTGGCAGCCCCCGAAGGCAAAGGTCACCATTACCGCCTTGCCGGCCAGCAAGAAACAATGCATGTTGGATAAGCTGCAGCAGCACGCGCTGAGGGCGGTGGCAGAGGCAAACATCCCGGGAAGTGGTGTGTATGTATACTACTCTGACGGCTCAGTCGACTCTGAGAGAGGCACGACGGGCGCTGCGGTGGTTCCCGACGGGGAGGTGCTGTCCTACAGAACGTCCGACCACTGATCCGCCCGCCTACGGCTCATCTGAGTGCCCAGCCACGTGAGGCTACAAGGGAAGGAGGCAGCTGACGAGGCGGCCCGCGCACCTACCGCGTGACCTGCAATCACCACCGCCGTTCTGCCCAACCTGGAGTACACCAAACGTGCTGCCGTCCGCAGCATTAAGCAGCACCGCCGGGAGATGGAGGCATCCTCGCTTCAGGCAGCCTGGTATGCCACGGTCACCTTCCACCACCCACCACCCACTGCTTCCCGCCCAGCAGCTGTTTAGGGCAGACGAGGTCTTTCTGCACCGCCTCCAGCTGGGTACCGTGCGCGGAGGAGCTGCGGGACGGCTTCAAAGGTAGACAGTGCGACCACTGTGGCCACCTCGCTTGGCACCCCCTGAGGCACTGCTTACTCTACTGCCATGTTATACTGCTCGGCTGATACAGCAGACCCTACTCCGACGGGCACAAGTCGACCTACCTCGGCTGTTGGAAGTGGCACACAATGCCGACACCCACCACGCTGAGCACGCCACGCCACACGGCAGCAAGAGGTGCGAGGTGACGGGACGGTCCTCGCCTACACGCGAGACGCTGCAGCCCACACAGGCAAGCTGGTGCCCGCTCATCTCTTACATATAGATATCAGTGTATTTTAAGTTTTAATTTAATTTTTGTAAATGGTCTCATCGAGAAGATCAAGCAGATAGTCAATTGGTTCTTTCCATTTTTGACGTCACCAAGTAACGAGTGTGAAAGAGCCAAAAATGAGAATTTGCATGCAGGAACGGAGTGAGGGTGACGGGATAACGCGGATGAAAAGGGGAAACACGAAAGTCAATTGAAAGCCTGCAAATGTGCTATCTCGTGAATCTTTATTATGAGCATATGTACTGTAATAGCCTTGCAACGCCGCTAAATTAAATACATAAATAATAAAAATTTCAACATTTAATGCACGAAGCAGCATTATTATTTTTTATTCTGTTCTATTTTTAGTGATGAGTTAGGGACGGGGTATGTAAAAAATAATGGGGCGTGAGGGGAAGTATGGGCTAAAATATGGGCTTATTCCTGCATGTGTGTGTAGGTGTTTTATGGTGTAAATATTATGGTGGAATTAATTATGAGTAGTTTTCTTTATCATTTCATGATTATGGCGAACTTTTGCGTGGGTAGAATGTTTATGGGGCTGGGTCTTAGGTGGAGGGGGAGAATACACACACAAAAACACACACCACACACACACACACACACACACACACACACACACACACAAACACACACAAACACACACACACACACACACACACACACACCACACACATACACACACACGTATACACACACACACACACACACACACACACAAACACACACACACACACACACCACACACATACACACACACGCATACACACACACACACACACACACACACACACACACACACGTCCACCCAGCAGTGAATGGGTACCGGGTGTTAGCCGGGGGTTTGTGACCCGCCTGCCGGGCTGGTGGTTTTGGCCATCACTAAGGACTAAGGATGAATGATGAAAAATGTAGATATAGAGACGGGGCCATACGAGTGTAGCTCAGGCCCTGTAAATATACAACTAGATGAATGGATGAATACACACACACTATACAGTTTTCCATGTCCAGTTCATTAAAATAATTTCTATAATTTTACCCCGCAAGACTACTTCAGTACCCTGCCTGTGTATTGTAATTTCGTGCTCATTCCGTAATGCGGCACGCTATTATTACACTCATTTTCAGCGACACTTTCTTCGCTGAATTTAATGTTTGTAATTATTTCCCCTACTGCTACCCCGCCCCTCTCTTTCTCTAATATACATAGAGAGAGACTGAGTGTGTGTGTGCGCGTCAGAGATACAGACAACAAAGAGAGAGGGATTAAAAACTTTCCATACCCTGAAAAAACCCAGACAAAAACACGTTAAATTCTATACATCACAATCTTCTCAACCCCCTTTTGCACTTTCGGCCTATAGTACGGCAAGTGGCTCACCGCCCTATAAAGGTTGAGGACTCGAGGCTAACGCACACTATCAATTAATACCAAGACAGTGGTGGATAGATGACCCTTGATCATCCCTCAGATGGATTAAAGGCGCCCTGGGGATGAGGGTAAGGATCCTATGAGAGCCAAATGAGGATACAAAGGAGGTGCAGGACATTCTTAAGAGAGAACTGATGGCTTTGAGCTGAAGATATCGCTGAAGGAGGGAAAATAAAAGAAAATAAAGGAAAGATATACGGAAATAGTGATTGATTTAGTAGTGCAAACATGATTACAAAAAACTGGATTGAAGCAGAGTGGATAGGATGAGAGTGGACAGGAAGAAACAAAGACAAATGCGAGTGAGTATTGTGGATGATTCTGTTGTCTGAGGGAGGAGGCGACGAAGGGAATTGAATGACAGGGACGAAGGGGACGTAAATGCACCTTAAGCCTCGAGGGAGGAGTTGGGACACGGAGGTGGAGGGGAGAAGGAAATCCCGAAGGAGGTGAAAGGAATTGTCGCCTAGGATATTCTCTGAGGAGGAATACGGAGGAAGAAGAATTACACGAGGCTCTAGAGATTGAAGGAAAGAATGAAGAGGAACTGATACAAGGGAGAAGAGAAGTAGAAGGAAAATGAAGAGGAAAGAGAAAGTGGGGAAATTCTAAAGGAAGAGGAATAAAAAAGAGACGACGGGAGTAATTCTTCAGGAGGAACGTAAGGAAAAGAATAAAGGGTTGTCGAGGAAATTCAAGAGGACACGAGGCTTCCAGGTTCTGTCTCCAACGTCGTGATTTCAGCTGACAAGAAAATTATTGGCCAAGCATATTTCAGGAGGCAGAGTCAACGTTTGTCAGTCTCACACTCATAAGTTCACGAAGATATGTAAGGAGGCAAATTTACTTTCCTGTCCTTCCTTATGTCCTTCCTTCCATTCTTCCTCGCTTCCTCCTCTTCTTCCTTTTCTTGTCATCGTTCATATTCTTTTTCATTCAGACTTTTATGAGTTTTACCTCCTCCTACTTTTTATTATCGCATATGTTTCACTTCTCTCATCGTATTTCAATCTTCAGAGTGTTATTTTATTTTATCATACGATTTTGCATATTTTCTCACTTGTCTCGAGTTTCTTTAATCTTTCTTCATGTCTTCCATTGGTACACATTCCTTCCATTTTGTTCACTCTCAGCAAACTCTAGACTTCTTCAACATTTACCTCTTCCATTTCCCTCTCATGTTCCATTTGTTCTTTCCTCTTTTTTTATCCTACACTATCCATCCTTCATCCCCCCTCCTTTCCCCTCTCATCCCTTGCGTCTTCGGGACCATTCACCTCCTCCTTCTTCCCCCACCCATATTGGATTAGCAGGATTCCCAGACATTCAGACACACGACAGACAAAGGAGATCTCGAACCCCCGATTCGATTAACCACAATTTTCAAAGCTTCGTGAAAAGGAGCTCCAGGCTGTTTCAAAAGTAGTTTTCTAAAAGTTTTCCTCTCCTCTTCCCCCTTTCCTCTTACTCATGTTGCATTCTCTTACTTTTATTAATCTATCATACTCCAATTTTTTCTCTTCAACAAGGAGAATAGTTTTAACTTCGTCACCAGATATGTCGATATGAGGTAAGTGTGTGTGTGTGTGTGTGTGTGTGTGTGTATGTGTGTGTGTGTGTGTGTGTGTGTGTGTGTGTGTGTGTGTGTGTGTGTGTGTGTGTGTGTGTGTGTGTGTGTGTGTGTGTGTGTGTGTGTGTGTGTGTGTGTGTGTGTTTGTGATTTTTTGTTTGTCCAATATCCTGTAGGTGATTCTTGTTTCCGATGTTGTTGTGTCTCTCCAATACTTTATCTGTCGATCTTTCTAATACCTCTCCATCTATATAGCTATCGGTATCTATCTTTTTTTCGGCCTATAGCACCTGTAGGCAGTGACCTCCAGGGCTCTGATGGTATGGCTCTGGAGGTTCACTTGAAGGTTGTGATGGTTGGCCCTCGCCCGTGGTAGCGCAGGCAGGATTTTCATAGTGGCGCTTGTGGCGATTAGAGGCTCATGCCGCCCCCCTGTGTCCTCTGATGCACCCGCCCTCGAAGGTAGAGTTAATGGGCAGCATTTGGGTATTCCTAGGCCAGTCGACGATTGCCGAAAAATGTTGTACCTGGCGGGATTCGAACGCGGTACACCGAACCTGCCACATCCAGGCGCTAACCACTAGCCCACAGCCTCCCCTATCTTACCTATCTATATAATTTTTATCACTAGAATTATGAGGGGATGGTTTGGGCGGGGGCTTTGCATCTTTCTTCCTACCTTTTTCACAAGCATACACATTACACACCCACAAAAAACTGAACAAAATTCAACCACATTTTCCCACGATAAATTTTGCATCTCTCCCTTACCCTCATGTTCTCTACGCCCTTCCCCCGCCCCCGATTCGCTCCCCCCTCCCAAGCCATCTATATCCGTATCATACATAATTTTCAAGGCGTCGAACTGATTTTCACTCGATATTATTTTTGTCCCTGGTTCGCCTATATCACTTTCACCCTTTCTTCTCTCCCTCTCACCAGGTACTAATATCTCCCCCTCCATCATCTGTTTATTTGATTTACTTTCTATTTTATGTGAACTTACATTTACCTCTTTATCTCCTCCTTCATATCTCTATTTCAGGTTTCACAATTTTTTTTACATTTTTTGTGCTCTGGTTGAGTATATTATTTTTATTCACATTTTTTCTACTTTTTTATTTTAGTTCTACCTCCGCCGCTACACGGGCACATTAATTCAAACGACGGTAGGATATTTTTTTTTACATGCATATATATATTTTTGAATTTCGAGTGACAAATTTTATGCATTCCCCTCACGTGTTTTCTCTCCCCCTTTTATCGTTACTCACTGGTCATTAAACACATTTCCTTCACCCTTCTATGTTTCCTGCTCATGTATTTCCTCTATGATTTTTACAGTCTTAATAAATTTTCCACTCGCTTCCTTCTTTTGCCACGAGACTACTGTTGCTACTACTACTACTACTACTATTACTACTACTACTATTTTTTTTTTTTTTTTTATTTTTTTTACATTTGTGCCTATAGCGCCTGTAGGCAGTGGTTATCCAGGGCTCGGATGGTAGGCTCTGGAGGTTCACTTGAGGGCGGCTGTGATGGTTGGTCCTCGCCCGTGGTGGCGCAGGGAGGATTCTTATAGTGACGCCTGTGATTAGAGGCTTATGCCGCCCCCCTGTGTCCTCCGATGCACTCGCAATCGAAGGTAGAGTTGATAGGCAGGGCATGTGGGTGTTCTTAGGCCACTCGACGGTGCAGAAAGGTTTTGGTTTTCTTCGAGGATCGAACTGGGGTCACCAAGAACGCCAGTCGGAAACGCTAACCACTCCGCTCCCCCCTTCACTACTACTACTACTACTACTACTACTACTACTACTACTACTATCTCTTATCTTCTATCTATATCTATGTACTACTGTCTCCTTAACTCTTTGGTGCTCTATTGAATTATATCATTGTTATAGTTATCTCTTTTATTCCTGCGTTTTCTTAAGAGTTCAGTTTTCATGTTATTTACTTATAATTTCGGTGCTTTATTTATACCTGTCATATGTTTATGTGTTGAACATTTTTCTATTATATTCTTTTACTTAAAGTTTTTGTTCCATTGTTCAATTCCATCGTTTTAAGTTTATCTGAAGCTGCATATTTTTTCTTACAGTTTCCTAATTCTTCTACACGTAAAAGTTGTATTTTTTCTAGATTTTGATA
>JACEEZ010023191.1:314709-322805 GCA_016584305.1 Chionoecetes opilio
ATAACCGAGAAAAAGAAAACCTGGAGTATAACTGAGAAAAAGAAAACCTGGAGTATAACTGAGAAAAAGAAAACCTGGAGTATAACTGAGAAAAAGAAAACCTGGAGTATAACCGAGAAAAAGAAAACATGGAGTATAACCGAGAAAAAGAAAACTTGGAGTATAACCGAGAAAAAGAAAACCTGGAGTATAACCGAGAAAAAGAAAACTTGGAGTATAACCGAGAAAAAGAAAACCTGGAGTATAACCGAGACAAAGAAAACCTGGAGTATAACCGAGAAAAAGAAAACCTGGAGTATAACCGAGAAAAAGAAAACCTGGAGTATAACCGAGAAAAAGAAAACATGGAGTATAACCAGAGAAAAGAAACTGGAGTATAACCGAGAAAAAGAAAACCTGGAGTATAACCGAGAAAAAGAAAACATGGAGTATAACCGAGAAAAAGAAAACATGGAGTATAACCGAGAAAAAGAAAACATGGAGTATAACCGAGAAAAAGAAAACATGGAGTATAACCGAGAAAAAGAAAACATGGAGTATTACCGAGAAAAAGAAAACCTGGAGTATAACCGAGAAAAAGAAAACATGGAGTATTAACCGAAGAAAAAAGAAAAAACCTGGAGTATAACCGAGAAAAGAAACCTGGAGTATAACCGAGAAAAAGAAAACCTGGAGTATAACCGAGAAAAAGAAAACATGGAGTATAACCGAGAAAAAGAAAACCTGGAGTATAACCGAGAAAAAGAAAACCTGGAGTATAACCGAGGAAAAGAAAACATGGAGTATAACCGAGAAAAAGAAAAGCTGGAGTATAACCGAGAAAAAGAAAACCTGGAGTATAACCGAGAAAAAGAAAACATGGAGTATAACCGAGAAAAAGAAAACATGGAGTATAACCGAGAAAAAGAAAACCTGGAGTATAACCGAGAAAAAGAAAACATGGAGTATAACCAAGAAAAAGAAAACCTGGAGTATAACCGAGAAAAAGAAAACCTGGAGTATAACCGAGAAAAAGAAAACCTGGAGTATAACCGAGAAAAAGAAAACATGGAGTATAACCGAGAAAAAGAAAACCTGGAGTATAACCGAGAAAAAGAAAACCTGGAGTATAGCCGAGAAAAAGAAAACCTGGAGTATAACCGAGAAAAAGAAAACCTGGAGTATAACCGAGAAAAAGAAAACATGGAGTATAACCAAGAAAAAGAAAACATGGAGTATAACCGAGAAAAAGAAAACCTGGAGTATAACCGAGAAAAAGAAAACCTGGAGTATAGCCGAGAAAAAGAAAACCTGGAGTATAACCGAGAAAAAGAAAACATGGAGTATAACCGAGAAAAAGAAAACCTGGAGTATAACCGAGACAAAGAAAACCTGGAGTATAACCGAGAAAAAGAAAACCTGGAGTATAACCGAGAAAAAGAAAACCTGGAGTATAACCGAGAAAAAGAAAACCTGGAGTATAACCGAGAAAAAGAAAACCTGGAGTATAACCGAGAAAAAGAAAACCTGGAGTATAACCGAGAAAAAGAAACCTGGAGTATACCGAGAAAAAGAAAACCTGGAGTATACCAAGAAAAGAAAACCTGGAGTATAACCGAGAAAAAGAAAACCTTGAGTATAACCGAGAAAAAGAAAACCTGGAGTATAACCAAGAAAAAGAAAACCTGGAGTATAACCGAGAAAAAGAAAACCTTGAGTATAACCGAGAAAAAGAAAACCTGGAGTATAACCGAGAAAAAGACGGAATATTAATAAAAAGGCAAACAAAGATTTATAGCACACAAAAAAACCCTCATAAGTAGCGAAGGCAAAAGACGAAAACAAATCCAGGAAACCAAAAGATGGCGAGATAAAATAAAAGTAAGAAAACAAACAAATAGGAGCAGACGATACAGAGAAGAAGGAAAAAGAACAGGAAGACGAAAAAATGACATGATGAATTCAAAGTAAAAAACAACAGCATAGAAGAAGTGTAGGAAATGGCGAACAAGTCAAGGGAAAAAATAAAAATAAAAACGTAGATATGAAATGGAAATGAGAACGAGGGATTGCCAACGACTGGGGTAGAATCTCTTAAATCGAAGGGGGAGGTGATCTGTGAGAGGCTGGGAGTGTGCTGGGGGAGAGAGGGAGGAGAGGGAGCAGTGAGAGGTGACCGCACAAGGGAAGGAAGGGGTGAGGAGAGGGAACATGGAGAGAGGGAGAGGGGTGAACAGAAAGGGAGAGAAAGGGAGGGAAAGGAAGGGGAAGGGAGGGAAAGGGAAGAGAAAGGGAGAGCAAGAGAGGGAAAGGGAGATAATGGGAGAGCAAGAGAGGGAAAGGGAGAGAAAGGGAGAGAATGGGAGGGTGAACAGGATAGAAGGTAGAAGAGAGAGTAAGGAGAAGGGAAATGATAATAAAGGGAAAAGCAGAAGGTCCAGAAAGAAGGAAAAACAGAAAAAGAGGGAGAGTATAGTATGTAAGAAGAGAGGAAGACATAGAAAGACGAGAGAAAATTGACACGAGGACACGAGGAAAGATGAAAAGAAGTAAAGAAAAGTAGAGAAGAAAGATGAGAAAAGGCAAAGCGATGAAAGGCGACAAGGCGAATAAAAAAGGAACCTAAAAAGAGAGGAAAAATAATCAAGATGTAGAAGGAATTAGAGGAAAGAAAAGAGTTAAGAAAAAGAGCATAAGCGAATAAGGGAGGAGGGAAAAAGAAACCTAAAGAATAGAAGGGATGGGTGAAGGGAGTAACCAGGGGAAATTGAGAGAATACGACGAAAGAAAATAAAGTGATATATGGAGGAGTCACGAAAATAAAAAGAAAAAAAAAGGAGGAGGGTGAGAGAAAGAAAACAGAATTAAAGGAGAGTAAGTAAAATGCGAGGAAGGGAGAGATTGGACGCGAGAGAGAGAGAGAGAGAGAGAGAGAGAGAGAGAGAGAGAGAGAGAGAGAGAGAGAGAGAGAGAGAGAGAGAGAGAGAGAGAGAGAGAGAGAGAGAGAGAGAGAGAGAGAGAGAGAGAGAGAGAGAGAGAGAGAGAGAGAGAGAGAGAGAGAAGAGAGAGAGAAGAGAGAGAGAGAGAGAGAGAGAGAGAGAGAGAGAGAGAGAGAGAGAGAGAGAGAGGAGAGAGAGAGAGAGAGAGAGAGAGAGAGAGAGAGAGAGAGAGAGAGAGAGAGAGAGAGAGAGAGAGAGAGAGAGAGAGAAGAGAGAGAGAGAGAGAGAGAGAAGAAGAGAGAGAGAGAGAGAGGGGAGAAGATAAATGAGAAAATGTGAAGAATGACACTATGGATATAGGAAAGAGGGAGGGAGAGGAGCAATGTCTGGCGGCTCCTGTGATCAATCATCCACGACACATACATGTATATTGCAGTGTTGACAGAAAAGGAGAAACAGAGAGATTAATATATAAGATTTAGCAGATTACCCTTGGAAAACAAACAAAAATAACCCTGAAAGATAAAACATTACAGGATAGGAAAAATGAGAGAGGGAAAGAGCTGGATTGATTAAGCCATTACTCTTAAAAAAAGAAAAAACGCAATAAATGAAAGCAAAAAAAAAATGAGGATTAATGGTACGAAAGATGTATTTTTTCTGAGGTAATAAATGACATGGAAACTATAACCGTCATGTCGTTTCACATCATCTCATATAACTAGTTTATGATAATGTTTTGCTTGTCATTATAGGATATAAACAAGTGCTTGTGGGCCCTTCGGACCCATGTATTGATGTTTGTAGTAGTAGTATATATTAGACAACATGTGATTGCAAACTCCAATCGTGTTGTTGCTGTCGTTGGTCACTGGTCAAAGTGCCTCGGGGTAGACCACGTTCCGTGTGATTCCAACTCTTTGTGTTCCGTGTGATTTCAACACACACACTCACACACGCACACAAACGTCCATGAGTCTACTGAGTTTGTGAAATGCGGCAAGACGTTACCGCAGAATTTTTCCTGTAATCTAATACTCCTAAAAGTGTTTTTAGCCCAAAACCCCCCTTCAAGAGGATTCAATTGACATGGGACCGAGCCGCTTACCACCTACGATTTATTTGCGATTTTTTGAGCCTACTCTCATCAAAATTGAATTTACAGTTTCGGCTACCTAAAACAGACAGACAGACACACACACACACACACACACACAGACACACGGCTACTCCTATAGTATATTAGAAGATCGACAAATAAAAAGTATATATGAAATAGATTTACGCTAATACATAATATAATTTTAAATTTTTGTTACATTCGAAAAAATAACATTTAAAAAGTTTTTGCATTATGAGCGAGCAAAAACATACTAACAGTTTTTATTAAGATTTTTTTAGCATTAACTTTTTGAGATAAAGCCACAAGGATGAAGAACATTACTTCTCACTATCTCTGTCTGCATCTATATCCTGCTTTATTTTCTCTAAAATACTCTCTCTCGTTCTCATCCATTTCAGTTTTCTTCGTCCTCTCTCCTCTCTCTCTCTCTCCTCCTCTCTCTCTCTCTCTCTCTCCTCTCCTCTCTCTCTCGTCTCTCCTCTCGTTTTCTCTCTCTCTCCTTCTCTCTCTCCTCTCTCTTTCCTCTCTCTCTCCCGTTCCCTCTCTCTCCCTCTCTCTCTCTCTCCTCTCCTCTCTCCTCTCCATCTCTCTCTCTCTCTCTCTCTCTCTCTCTCTCTCTCTCATTCCAAACACAGTCCACCATGAAAGGTCGTAAGGCTTCCCATTCAAGCGGACGAGGTGAATGGCAACACCAATATTCAATCAAACTTTCAACCCATTCACTCCAAACTGAAGGGCTGAAAAAAATAGAGTACCAAATACCAAAAACAAAACTGCAAAACAATAAAATACTTCGACAAAAAAACAAATGTACAACAAATAAATGAAGCGAAGCATAAAAAAACAGAACAAAAATGTACTTGAATCACAAAAAAACGCTAGAAAAAATAATTGAGTAACAACGTAATAAGTTCTAACATTAAAAAAGCTGCGTGAAATATAAAAATCGCATAATATTCAGAAAATGGGAAACATCCTCTCTCTCTCTCTCCTCCCATCCTCGTCTCCCTCTCTCTCTTCTCTCTCTCATCTCTCTCCCTCTCTCCCTCTCTCTCCTCTCTCCTCCGTCTCTCTCTCTCCTCTCTCTCCTCTCCCCGCCACTCTCTCTCTCTCGCTCTCATCTCTCTTCCTTCTCTCTCCTCTCTCTCTCTCTCTCCTCCTCTCCCTCCTCTCTCTCTCTCTCTCTCCCTCTCTCTCCTCTCTCTCCTCTCTCTCTCTCTCTTTTTATAAACCTCAACAAAGCTATTTTCTGGGACCGATTCCATATTGGGTTATTGAAGAGGGGAAGCAATCGTAGCGCTGCGCCATAACACGACGATACAACGATCCAGCACCACCACTAACCCTGCGCCACACACGACCGAGAGCCAATGCTTGATGGAACGCAGCAGTGAGTGGCCCCGTACACTCAACACACGCGAGTGTAAACAACAACGTTATCATCTTCCTCAACAAAAATTGGCTCGCAGTAGTACGTGATATGAAATCGAGAAAACAGATTGGTTGTGTGTGTATGACTCCTCCCTCTCTCTCTCTCTCTCTCTCTCTCTCCTCGCTCTCGTCTTTCTCTCTTTCTCTCCATACTCTCTCTCCGCTCTCTCTCTCTCTCTCTCTCTCTCTCTCTCCTCTCTCTCTCTCTCCTCTCTCTCTCTCTCTCTCTCTCTCTCTCTCTCTCTCTCTCTCTCTCTCTCTGTCTGTCTGTCTGTCTGTCTGTCTGTCTGTCTGTCTGTCTCTTTTCCTTTCTTTCTTTTTCTAACAAATCCTCTTCCTTTTCTTTTTATTTACCTCCTTCTCCTATCTTCCTCTCCTCCTACTTATCGTCCTCAATTCTTCTTCTTCTCCCTTTTTTCAACCTGCCGTTTCCTGTTAGTAAATAGCGTCGGAAAAGACCTATTCATTAACATCCTTAGCGTGTTTTCCTAGATAAAACTTATTTGCTCGCCTCCTCCTCCTCCTCCTCCTCCTCCTCCTCTCCTCCTTCATCTCCTCCCTCCTCTCCTCCTCCTTCCTCTCCCTCCTCCTCCTCCTCCTCCTCCTCCTCCTCCTCCTCCCTCCTCCTCCTCCTCCTCCTCCTCCTCCTCCTCCTCAGTTGGTCTGGCATTCAGGAAGAACTAACGATGTTGCTCTGCTGTGCCTAAAAAACCTTATTCAGTTGTATTCTTTGTAAGTTTCTTTGGTTGTAACTTTAAAATTCTTGTTCTTTATTTATCCAACGCCTTCTGATCTCAATATAGCTTTTCATGTAAATTTTCAGTTTTTATTTTCATTAATTTTGTGGAGTCGGCGTGTTCTTTTTTAATGTAGTTTTCGTATTTTTTTCCCATGTTATGTTTTCCAAGTGTTTTCCAAAGTGTCATCTTTTTTTTCTTTTCAATTTTGATTTACTTTTATGCGAAACTTTTTCCCTTCTTTAATTTTGAACGTTGGTATAATTATGTGTCTCTTGAATTCATATCAAGCTCTATTTGTTATATTTTATGCATGTCTAGTTTTACTTTTCTGTCTAAAATATTTGTTATGTTTGTAATCCAAGTTGTTATTTCAAACTTATAAGTGATGACATCAGCTTTTCGTCTCTCTCTCTCTCTCGTCTCTCTTCTCTCTCCTCCACGTCTCTCTCTCCTCTCTCCTCTCCTCTCTTCCTCAATCCTCTCTGATCCTTCTCTCTCTGCCTTCTCTCATTCCCTCTCTCTCCTCTCTTTCGCCTCTCCGTCCTCCGCTCTCTCCCTCTCTCCCTCTCCTCTCTCTCCTCCTCTCTCAATCCCTCTCACCTCCTCTCTCTCCTTCATCTCTCTCTCTTCTCCTTCTCTCTCTCCCTCTCTCTCTCTCATCCGTCTCCGTCTCCTCTGTCTCTGCTCTCTCGCCTCCTCTCTCGCTTCCTCTCCTCCTCATCTCTCTCTTCCTCACTCTACTACTCTCTCACCTCTCTCGTCCCTCTCTCTCTCCTCTCTCTCCTCTCTCTCTCTCTCTCCTCTGTCTCTCCTCCTCCTCTCTCTCATCATCTTCTCTCTCCTCTCTCTCTCTCTCTCTCTCTCTCTCCTCTCTCTCCTCCGTGTCTCTCTCGTCTCTCTCTCGTCTCTCTCTCTCTCTCCTCTCCTTCCTCTCTCCCTCATCTCCTCTCTTCTCCTCTCCTCTCTCTCTCATCTCTCTCTCTCTCTCCTCTCTCTCCTCTCGTCTCTCTCTCTCTCTCCTCGCTACCTCTCCTCTCTCTCCTCCCTCTCTCTCATCTCTCCTCTCTCTCTCGCTCCCCTCCCTTCTCTCTCGCTCTCTCTCTCTCTCCTCTCTCCTTCTCTCTCTCTCTCTCTCTCTCTCTCTGCCTACCAAGCTACCTCCCTCCCCTGTTCTCTTTACGTATTCTCCTCAATTTTTCCTTCCTATTCTCTTTCCTGCCTTTCCTATCCCTCCGTCCATCCATTACATGTTACTTCACTCACTCTCTCTCCTGCCTCCCTCCCTAACACACAAGCGCATTTTCCCCCTAAGTCTTTGCTGAGTTCTAATTCTACTTTACTCTTTAGTCTGCCTGAAGACCTAAAACGAAGCTGCTTTCCGTTCTCATTTACATTCGAGAGCTAACGTCAAGTTCTTTTTACTTTGAATACATCCCCTAATCGTCTAATTATACAACTACAGTGACATTTACAGACGTTCTACACTATAGAGGCAACGATTGAAATTAAGTATATATATGTAGTCGACTCTCATATTTTTGTTTTGGTTTTTGCGTATCCTCCCTCGGGCTAAACCTGCTTTTGAAACACTGTACATTCCATCCCCGTTCGGAGGCTCTCGGGCCATTCATCCATTCAGGGCCTTTTCAGGACACAAAACTGAGGGCAGGAAGCTCGACGCGGGAGAGAGGGAGGAAGGGTGGGTGGAAGAGGAGGCAGGGAGAGGAGCGTGGAAGGGTGGGATGAGGGACGGACATGTGGGATGGAGGCTGGAAGGAAGGAATGGTGGAAGGTGGATAGAAGAGTGTGAGTGAAAGGGATGCGTTGGGATGGGATGCGAGAGAAAAAGATAGAGAGAGAGAGAGGAGAGAGAAGAGAGAGAGA
>JACEEZ010023191.1:326629-336629 GCA_016584305.1 Chionoecetes opilio
TTTTTTTTTTTTTTTTTTTTTTTTTTTTTTTTTTTTTTTTTTTATTGGCTGGTAAAAGAGGATGAATGGTATTATGAAATGTACTGTAATCCAGATTTCTACATAAATATTTTTAGTCCTGTTTTCCTTTATGTCTACAGTTCTTTAATGGATTAGCGTCGCCGATTGGAAACTAAAGACACTGGGACGCCTCCAAAAGGAATTCTAACTAGTTATAATTACAAGTAATGTGATAAGAATATTGATTTATGATTCACTTTTCACATATTTTTGTTTCAAATTAAAGTTTTAGATTTATAACGTAACTTGAGATTTTTCAAAAGTTTAATCTACAAATTTATGGGGTGAATTTCCTTTTTTTTTTTTCTAGCCTGTCCGTATTGCGTGTATACTGTACATAAATCCACCTTGATATTTGCAATTCCCTCGCGTCCACATCCATCACGTGTCCTCGACGTCTGACCTTCCACTCGTGTTATTTATTTTCTAGACACTTTTTGTTTGTTCTTTGTTTTTACATCAGGCCAGCATCACATTCCCTTTAAGCTGCCGTCGATGCAAGGAGAACTATGTTTTAAAATGTGACGTGCCATCGGAGAACTATGAAGGTACGTGTTAATATGAACACAAAAACAGTAACATTGCAGAGGCGCCTTCACTGTGAGAGGGACATGAGAGGAGCCAAGGGCGTGGAATAAGGGGAAGAGACACCCTTGTAAGAAGGCTCTGCTTTTTGTTAACTTTTTTTTTTCGTCCTTTGTGATGTAAAAAAAAAAAAAAAAAAAAATAAATAAATAAATAAATAAAAATCTCAACTCCTCTGCTTCTTGGGATACTACACCACATCTTCCCCGTCACCCTCGTCTTGTCAATCATGTCTGTCGTATAAGTCATGTCGCCAGCGTGTGTAGTCGATCATGGCCGCGAGACACGTCAGCACCTTTTTATCTGCGTCACCCGATAGGTGAAGGGCGTGACGCAGACTTTCGGCAGGCAAACGTCTTCTAGAGTAGCGCGACAGGCGACCACCAAACCACATCATCTTTACCACCACCACCACACATCTTTGCCTGGAGGCGTAGCAGAACAGAAGCTTTGCACCAACCCCACAGTTGCACAGTTGTCCACGCACTCCAATCACCACGAGACAAGAAGAAAGAGGGAGAGAAATCGCGCTGCTTTTAACTCCTACATATTTTTCCCAGAGGTGACATAATTCATGACCACGATGGTCCTGTGGTGTGTGTGGTGGGGGTGTGTTGTGGGGTGTGTGTGTTGTGGGGGGTGTGGTGTGTGCGTGTGTGTGTCCCTTGTTTTTTGGGGGTTCTCCTCTTTCCGGTCCCACCTCCCAGACAGGGAAGGGCCTCCCAGGAAAATTTCGTGGCGGGCACCCCAAACTCAGCAGCCAGAAATGTCCCGCCAGAGAATAATTTTCCCCGGGAGAGGCGGAGAAGAAGAGAGAAAAGGAAAAGGAAAAAATGAAAAAGAATAGAGAGAGGAACAGAGAGAGAGGAGAGAGATGGGGAGGGGAGAGAGAGAGAGAGAGAGCGAGAAGAGAGAGAGAGAGGGGAGAGAGAGAGAGAGAGAGAGAGAGAGAGAGAGAGGAGAGAGAGAGAGAGAGAGAGGAGAGAGAGGAGAGGAGAGAGAGGGGAGAGAGAGAGCGAGGGGAGAGAGAGAGAGAGACGAGAGAGAGAAGAGAGAGAGAGAGAGGAGAGAGAGAGGAGAGAAAAGAGAGAGAGAGAGAGACGAAGAGAGAGAGAGAGAAAGAAAAACTTATGAAGGGACGTAGTGAATCACAACTTAACATTCATATCTGAACTCAATCATAGGAGTGAATGACAGGTGAATGAAAGCGTGGGTGAAGGAGAGAGAGAGAGAGAGTGTGAGAGCCAAAATCAATGCATTAATGAATGAGGAATGAGCGAGCGTGTAAATGAAAGTATGTGCAAGAATTATTAGGTGGAGGAGGAACGGAGGGAGGGAGAAGGTTACTGGATCAAGGAGGGAGGGAGGGATAGAGGGAGGGAGGGAAGGAGGAGGGAAGGAAAGATAGAGGGAGGGAGGTAGAGAGGGAGAGAGGGAAGGTGGGAGGGAAGGAGGTAGGGAGGGAAGGAAGGAGGGAGGAATAGAGAGGAACGAAACAGGGATCAAATGAATTGGTAAATGAGAAAGAAGAAAGGTGAGGCTGTGCAAAGTAGTGATTGAACCCATTAATAAGCAAGGGAGTATAGGAGTACAATGAGAACGAATGACACTCAATAAAAGTAGTCAGCGAAATACAGCCTGTAATTTACTCGGCAGGTCACTCAGTCCCTCGAGTAGAAGATATAATTGCACGCGGGTTCCCTACATGAAGGTTAATTATCAATGGTGCTGCAAAAATTATGATGGAAAATGACCCTCCCTCCCTCCAAATAAAAAGTTTTTTTTTTTTCGGCACATAATTTAAGCGCAACATTACCTGATTCTACCATTGACGGCCTGGAACACATGAGGAGGTCACCTTACCTGGAAAAGAGAAAAAATACATTAATAAGATATATTCATAGTAAAGACGGAACAAGCGGGGTAAACAAATGAAATAAGAAAATATCATTATAGAACATGCCAGTCACACAGAACCACGTCAAAATGAGACAAATAAAAAGTACATATACGGCGTCAACCATTTCCCCCTTTGTCTGAAAACAACAAGTAAAAAATATGATATAATATGAAGCTTATGGCAGTGGAACCCCGATACAACGGCTGCCTTGGTGTGAAAACAGGGGGTGTGACTTGGCCCTGGGTACAGTAACGGGGTCATCAGGAACATAGTCTTGTGGATAAACAAAGTGATTATTCTCTCTCTCTCTCTTTCTCTCTCTCTCTCTCTCTCTCTCTCTCTCTCTCTCTCTCTCTCTCTCTCTCTCTCTCTCTCTCTCTCTCTCTCTCTCTCTCTCTCTCAGGTGTCACGATGCGTTGCAAAGGGAGGGAGGGGGTGAGGGGGACGAAGGGATGCAGACAAAACCAAGATACAACATATCAAAAACAGATCTACCCCAACACTCTTCGGGTCATTTTCGCCACACATGCCAGGAATGAATGGCACTGATTGTTTAGGGAAAGTTGCCACGTTTTCTTTAACGATGTATTGACATTTTCTTCTTGTTGCACGGCTCTAATGCAACACACACACACACACACACACACACACACACACACACACACACATGCACACACTTAGGTACTCCGTAGTGTAGTGGTTAGCACGCTCGGCTCACAACTGAGAAGTCCCGGGTTCGATCCCCAGGCGGAGCAAAGACAGACGGGCGGTCTTCTTAAAACCCGAGCCCCTGTCCACCCAGCAGTGAATGGGTACCGGGTGTTAGCCGGGGGTTTGTGTCTCGCCTCCCGGGGTGTAGCTTTCGGCCAACACTAAGTACTATGGATGAATGATAAAAAAAATGTTGATATGGAGACGGGGTCATACGAGTGTAGCTCAGCCCTGTAAAATACAACTAGATGAATACAACTAGATGAATATTTCCTCGTGATATCACAACACTCACGCAAACTTGCAATGTTCCGTCTGTTTGTGTAAGAAATAACAATATCATTCCTCCTCCTCCTCCTCCTCCTCGCCAGGCAAGGCTGCCGTACCACCCTTGAACTTCCACACTGAGCCTACATCAACACTACATTAGACCTCATGACACACACAGATAGCCCCGAGTTAACGGTTACTAATACTACTCTCAACCTGTGACGGGCTGTGGATCAGTAAGGGTCCTGACAGTTTGTGACCACCCTCGGTTTAATTAAGGGTACCAGGGTCACTGCTGCAGGAGGCATTGAAGGTGTACGGGCGTCCTACATGGAAAGTACACAATCCGCAGTGGATTGAACGGAGCTGGGGCCTGATTGACTGCTGCCTCCCAAGAAAGCGCCAGGGAAGGCTGCCGCAACCACCCTGAACTTCACACTGTGTTCCCACCATTACAAAACACAAAAACATGACCCTACTATCAAGCACTAACCTACCCCCCAAACATAGTAGTAGTTAGCCATATATTACAGCTTCACTTCCTCACAAATTCCATGCAGTTTTTCCATATGCATGGTATCACTTCATTTCCGGCCAGCTTGTGGAGGGATGGGTGGGTGGGGGGGAGCCTTCTACTTTCCTATCCTTTCTCTCTTATTATCTAGTTAGTGTAGTGTAGTTAAATCAAACAGCCATGTAAAGACCTAATGGTCTGTTGCTGTTTGTGTTTCCTTTGTATTCTTTTGTATTCCTCCTCCTCCTCTTGCCTTGCTTAGAACAAAATATTTATGCTGCTTCACTTTCGCTCCAATAATCACCGATCTGGTAATTACGAAGTCTGACTGAACTGACAGCCTGCTTCCTTCCTTCGTCTCCCTCATTCCTTCCTTCCCTTTATCCCTCCCTCCTTCCTTCCCTTCATCCCTCCCTCCTTCCTTCCATCTCACTGCCCTTTCTCGCCCGATCATAAGGCTCATAAAGCGTTTACTTCAGCGCAAGAAATTATATAATTTTACTCACTATACAAACTCGATACGTGATTCAGGAATGTAATAGAAACGCATACTCATTGATGATAAAATATTCTGTCCCTTTGTGTTGCGCTGTGGAGGAGGAGGAATACAAAGGAATACAAAGGAAACACAAACAGCAACAGACCGATAGGTCCTTACAAGGCTGTTTGCTTTAACTACACTACACTAACTAGATAATAAGAGAGAAAGGATAGGAAGTAGAAGGCTCCTGAGGAGGAGAAGGAGGAGGAGGAGGAGGAGGGGGAGGAGGAGGAGGGGGAGGGAGGAGGGGAGGAGGAGGATTACATAGATTACATAGGAATAACAGACACCAGGAGACCTATTGGTCCATAGCGGGGGTATCTGCTGAACTACATACTACTAACTATCAACTACTTGTAAGAAAACAGTTGGAAAATGATACCATGTCCCTAAAGGAACATGGAAGTTTCATAGTGCAGAATGATAGGATATGAAAAATACTAACTACAACTACCACTACCACTACAACTAATCGATACGGGGGACTAGATACGAATTCGCACTATCAATACCCATTTACTTTACAGTGGGCGTTAAAGGGTCTTTTTGAATGAATTTATTGTGCTGGCTCCGACAACATTTGCTGGTAACTTGTTCCATCGATCAACGACTCAAAAACTTTGAAATAATTTTTACGGAGATCGGTGATGCAACGTTGACCGTTTAGTTTTTAAACCCTTTTATTTTTCTTGTTGTCCACTTGAGTTGAAAGCTCCAATGGGTTTCCCTCTTGATTAATGACATCAAAACCCTTTTAGGATCTTAAAGGTTTCTATCAAGTCCCACGGATTCTACGACCCTTTAAGGAAAACATATTAATTTTTTCCACAGTCTCTCTTCATAAGATGAATTTCGCAGAGATGGAATTTGTTTGGTTGCTCTTTTTTTTGCACTGATTCCAATTTGGCTTGATCTTTACAAAACAGGGCAAACCAGAATTGAACGGCATTTTCCCAAGTGCGGCCTAACCAAGGACGTGTATAAATTGTGTCTTTAAACTTTCGGAGTTTTATGTTCAAAAGCTACGTTAATAAAGCCCAACATCATATTTGCCTTTTTAAACTGGCAGCTAGGCAATGCTGATGGTTTTCAGATCTTACTGATGATGACACCTAAACCCTTTTTCCTGCTGTACTTCATTTAAAACGATTTTTTTTGCATTTGATAGTTATATTTTGGAGGTTATCGTGTGCATATATGCATTCTTTTGAGGAGGAGGAGGAGGAGGAGGAGGCGGAGGAGGAAGGAGGAGGAGGAGGAGGAGGAGGAGGAGGAAGGGATGAGGAATTACATAGGATTACATAGGAGTAACAGACACCAGGAGACCTATTGGTCCATAGCGAGGGTATCTGCTGAACTACATACTACTAACTATCAACTATTTGAAAGAAAACAGTTGGAAAATGATACCATGTCCCTAAAGAGGATAGGAACATGGAAGTTTCATAGTGCAGACTGATAGGATATAAAAAAATACTAACTACAACTACCACTACCACTACAACTAATCGATACGGGGGACTAGATACGAATTCGCAGGGCACTATAAATTACCCATTTACTTTACATTTGCGCGTCCAAGTCTGTTTTTGAATGTAGTTATTGTGTTGGCTCCGACACATTTGCTGGTAACTTGTTCCATCGATCAACGACTCTAACATTGAAATAATTTTTACGGAGATCGGTGATGCAACGTTGACCGTTTAGTTTTAAACCCCATTATTTCTTGTTGTCATTGAGTTGAAAGCTCGAATAGGTCCCCCTTGATTAATGACATCAAAACCTTTTAGGATCTTAAAGGTTTCTATCAAGTCCCCAGGATTCTACGATCCTTTAAGGAAAACATATTAAGTTTTCCGCAGTCTCCCCTTCATATAAATGAATTTCGCAGAGATGGAATTTGTTTTGGTTGCTCTTCTTTGCACTGATTCCAATTTGGCTTGATCTTTTACGAAACAGGGCGACCAGAATTGAACGCATTTTCCCCAAGTGCGGCCTAACCAAGGACGTTTTATAATTGTGTCATTACTTCGGAGTTTTATGTTCAAAGTTACGTTTAATAAAGCCCAACATCATATTTGCCTTTTACTGGCAGCTAGGCCAATGCGAACGGTTTTTCCAGATCATTACGGATGATGACACCTAGATCCTTTTCCTGCTGTACTTCAGTTAACGATTTTTTTTTGCATTTGATAGTTATATTTGAGGTTATCGTTGCCTATATGCATTACTTTACATTTATGGGAATTGAATTTTAATAGCCATTTATCACTCCAATCTGATAGTTTGTCGAGATCATTTGTATGAGTTCGCAGGTTTTCTCTAGTATATGCTTTACCGCCTAATTTGGTGTCATCTGCAAATTTTGATATTTTAGATACAAGTCCGCAGTCCAGATCGTTGATATATATCAGAAAAAGAGTAGGACCCAAGACCGAGCCTGAGGCACCCCACTAAATGACATCTAACCCAAACAGATGCCTCACCATTTATTACTACCCGGTTGTTTTTCGATTTGAAAGCCAATAGGAGGAGGAAGAGGAGGAGAGGAGGAGGAGGAAGGAGGAGGAGGAGGAGGAAGAAAAAGAGGGAATGAGGGTGGAAAAGACTGGGTTGGGGATAAATGAGAGGAAGAGAGAGAGAGGGGAGAGAGAGAGAGAGGAGAGAAGAGGGGAGGAGGAGAGAGAGAGAGAGAGGAAAAGAGAGAGAGAGAGAGAGAGAGAGAGAAGAGAGAGGAGAGAGAGAGAGAGGAGAGAGAGAGGGGAAGGAGGGGGAAGAACAAATAAAAACACGAAGAAAACAAACGTAAATACAGAAATGTAAATAGCAAATAATTGTAAAAGTAAATATATTGTAGATTGTATACGTATAAAATTATAATCATAAGAGCAACAACAGAAGACAGACAGACAGGCTTTTCCCGGGGCCTTGGGGCCGGGGTCCTCGGGGGAGTGACTCAATCCTCGGGAAAAAGGATCTCTCCTTGTTTTTTCAGCAAGCAACTGGGACCCAGAAAAACATGGGCGCAGGGCGCCACAGGAACCCCAATTCTTTGAAGCTGTTTTAGAAGGATGAAATGGAGATTTCCCCTTTGGATTTTTTTTACATTGTCCTGATTGGATAGTCCTGGACTGTTTTTTGTAAGAGGGGGAGACAGGTGAGTGTCGTTGGTGAAGAGTTGGAGATTGTGTGGTAGGCTGTGTGGTGGCTGTGTGGAGAGTTGTGTGGAGAGTTGTGTTGTCAGGCTGGTGTCGCGTAGATGGTGTCCTGCAGCTGCTCCTCCGTTGAGGCAGGCTAGCAAGCGCCGCGCCGCCTCCGCCACCTGGCGAAGGGGAGGGCCCGCCCTCGGGCCGCTCCCGCATGCCCCCGCCCCCCCCAGGGGCGTCAGCAGCGGGGTGAGCAAGGGGGGTTCGGAGCTTGTGGCACACGGAGCCGGCATCACCCCGACGCTGAACACGTCGCTGGGCGGCTGCAGGCGGCTGCCCTTCCCGCAGCTCCGGGACCTGAAGAAGGCAAAGTCCTGCTCTTCCAGGTCTCGAGGGATGCCGAACAGCTCAAAGTAGAAGCTGTCCTCGAGTCTGGAGGCGACCCCGAAGTCAATCAGGTGGACACAAGGGCTGGAGGAGGTGCCGCTCACAAAAGATGTTGTCCGAATTGATGTCATTGTGGACAAAAACCCTTGAGGTGCACCTCGTCCAGCCGCTCGGCCACGCCCTCCACCACGCGCAGGAACGTGCCCACCGCTGCACGAGTCTTTGGGGCAGTTTGCGGTAGAGGGGCACGCCGGCGTAGTCCATGATGACTTGAGGCGCGTCACCGGTGCTCAGGGCGTGGAGGCGGGGGGCGCCCCCCGCGCCCTCCAGCTCCAGGGCCACGCGCGCCTCCCACAGGAGGCCGGCGGGGTCCGTGCCCTCCATCATGGTCTTCTTGACGGCGTCTCTGCCCCTGAAGGTGACGCGATCCACGGTGCCGAAGGAGCCCTCGCCGAGGAGCTTGGTGACCGGGAGGGCAGACAACTCCTACTCAGACAGCACCTCAGCGTGCGTCAAACCCCGTACTGCTGGGAAGTCCTCCAGGACGCTGGTCTCGTCCTCCCAAGGACTCCAAAAGGGAGCCCACGAGTCCTCCACTGCGGGCTATTCCTCGCCTTCGCACTCTGAAGGCTCGCCCCTTGACATCCTACACTGTTTCCCGAAGCTGCTAGTCATTGTATCTATCTGACGTCTTTCCTTGGCTCGCTGGGTTCGCATCTGCCAGACCTGAGCGCCGCGATTGCATTCAGGAAGACCTTCATGCGATGCTGAGGCCATTGTGTGAGACTCTTCAGGAATCTCAATGCAATCCATTAGAGCGGTCATCTCTGACTTCTTTGACTACACCAAGAACCTGTCAAACACCTAGGCTCGCAATATTAAGGATCTTTTTTGTATAAAAAAGAAGAGCTTGGAGTTAGCGGCGGTGGGTTCCAAGATGAGGATGGTGGTGACGGGAGTCGAGGTGAGCTTGGAGTTGAGAAGAATAGAACTTTGGGGTGGTAGAGGCGCAATTCCCTTCATATATCCATTCAAAATAAACCTTACGTGTGTGTACAGATTCTTCTTTTTTTCTCATTCCCGTACGCCTGATAACTACACTACGGGGTGTGGCGAGACCATTTCTGATCTTGGAGGAGGAGGAGGAGGGAGGAGGAGGAGGAGGAGGAGGAGGAGGAGGAAGGAGGAGGAGGAGGAGGAGGAGGGGGGGAAGTGATGGTGGTGGTGATGGCAGAAATCGTACCTACAAGAAGTTTAGATGTAAGAAAATGGAAGAGAATTATGTGGATGAGAAGGGTGACGAAAGAAAATAGGAGGGATTGAAGGAGAGAGGAGGAAGGGGGGGAGGAAGAAGGAAGGAAGGAAGGAAGGAAGGAAGGAAGGAAGGAGAGAAGAAAAGATGTAGGACCAAGGAAGAGGAAAATAACACTGAGGTCTCTAAAGGGGCTTAGCTCATGAACTTGAACGGCAAAGTTTAATTAAAAGAGGAGAAAGAGGATAAGGTGGGCGATGACGAAGAGCAGGAAGAGGTGGAAGAGGAAGAGAATGGGTAGGATGAAGCAAGAGTTACAGAAACTTAGGTGTTTAAAAAGTGAGATTGCAAGATCAACACGTGAGAGAGAGAGAGAGAGAGAGAGAGAGAGAGAGAGAGAGAGAGAGAGAGAGACAGGAGAGAGAGAAGAGAGAGAGAGAGAGAGAGATGATGTCTTTCTAAAAAACCAAACTTTCTGTGCAATCTCTCTCTCTCTCTCTCTCTCTCTCTCTCTCTCTCTCCTCTCTCTCTCTTCTCTCTCCTCTCTCTCTCCTCTCTCTTTTCTCTCTCTCTCTCTCCCCTCTCCTTTTCTCTCTCTCTCTCTCTCTCTCTTTTTTTTATTGTCTCTGTTCGC
>JACEEZ010023191.1:344129-347378 GCA_016584305.1 Chionoecetes opilio
CCTGACTGACACGCTGACAACAACACAGCACAGCACAACACAGCCAGGCTTTGCACGGGAAAAGCTCACAGCATATTTGAATGTTGCCAAAGCCCCTCACGATTTTTTTGTTCCAAACATAAAAACACGATTTTTCTCGGACGAGGAAAACTGCAGTAGAAAGAAAATCCCCCCCACCCAAAAACCCCGAAAACTTCCACGTTAGTACACGAAACTGAAAGCAATTGTAAAAAGTATTAGTTTAATTGAGAAATTGTAGAGCCATCTGTCATAAAATAATAAGAAATTGTTATACTGTATCAAAGTGTGCATTAAGAAGACAAGAGGACAAATAGATAGATGTAAGTATAGTAAGTATAAATATAGTAAGTAAGTATAGTATAGTAGTGATAGTTAGTGATAGCTTTAGGTATAGTGATAGTTACAGTGATAGTTATAGTAGGTATAGTATAGTATAGTAAGTATAAGTATAGTAAATAAGTATCGTATAGTAGTGATAGTTAGTGATAGTTATAGTGGTAGTTACAGTGATAGTTATAGTAGGTATAGTATAGTATAGTAAGTATAAGTATAGTAAGTAAGTATAGTATGGTAGTGATAGTTAGTGATAGTTATAGTTATAGTGATAGTTAGTGATAGTTATAGTTATAGTGATAGTTATAGTAGGTATAGTAGGTATAGTATAGTAAGTATAAGTAGATGAATGAAACAAACTCCTCAAATACGTCGTAAGTGCAATCGTGATATACTGGTTTCATAATAGGTTATACAAATTCACGAATAATCAAGATAGATGGTAAGTTTTAGGCGTAAAGAAACTGCCTTGAGTGGGTAATTCGGCTTTTTTTTCTTCTATTTCCATAACTTTTCACGTTTTTAAATACTCGAAGTGAAGGTGAGGGTCTTAGGCACTTAGACGCCACACCGTGAAGAGAAGAAATAAAACAACTTCAAGGCTTCAAATTTGACTTTCATGACGATAGAAAATAATTATAGCATTTTGCGATGCGTCTGTAAAACCTCCGTGGCTCTTTTATGGCCACTAAAAATAAACAGAAATAGGGCAGTAAGGCACTAAAAAGAAACAAATAGGGAGGCAAAGCACTAAAAAGAAACAGAAATAGGGCAGTAAGGCACTAAAAAGAAACAGAAATAGGGAGGCAAAGCACTAAAAAGAAACAGAAATAGGGAAGCAAGGCACTAAAAAGAAACAGAAATAGGGAGGCAAAGCACTAAAAATAAACAGAAATAGGGAGGCAAGGCACTAAAAAGAAACAGAAATAGGGAGGCAAAGCCAAAAAGAACAGAAATAGGGACCAAGGCACTAAAAAGAAACAGAATAGGGAGGCAAAGCACTAAAATAACAAAAATAGGGCAGAAAGGACTAAAAGAAACAGAAAGGAGGCAAACCCTAAAAATAAACAAAAATAGGGGGGCAAAGCACTAAAAGAAACAGAAATAGGAGGCAAACACTAAAAAAACAGAAATAGGGCAGTAAGGCACTAAAAGAAACAGAAATAGGAGGCAGCACTAAAAATAACAAAATAGGGAGGCAAAGCACTAAAAAGAAACAGAAATAGGGAGGCAAAGCACTAAAAAGAAACGGGAAATAGGAACAAGGCACTAAAAAGAACAGAAATGGGGAGGCAAGCACTAAAAAAACAGAAATAGGGAGGCAAAGCACTAAAAAACAAAAATGGGGGAAAAAAAGGAGAAAGCACTAAAAAAGAAACAGAAATAGGGCAGTAAGGCACTAAAAAGAAACAGAAATAGGGAGGCAAAGCACTAAAAAGAAACAGAAATAGGGCAGTAAGGCACTAAAAAGAAACAGAAATAGGGAGGCAAAGCACTAAAAAGAAACAGAAATAGGGCAGTAAGGCACTAAAAAGAAACAGAAATAGGGAGGCAAAGCACTAAAAAGAAACAAAAAATGGGGAAAGAAGGCACTAAAAAGAAACAGAAATAGGGAAGCAAGGCACTAAAAAGAAACAGAAATAGGGAAGCAAGGCACTAAAAAGAAACAGAAATAGGGAAGCAAAGCACTAAAAAGAAACAGAAATAGGGAGGCAAAGCACTAAAAAGAAACAGAAATAGGGAGCAAGGCACTAAAAAGAAACAGAAATAGGGAGGCAAAGCACTAAAAAGAAACAGAAATAGGGAAGCAAAGCACTAAAAAGAAACAGAAATAGGGAAGCAAGGCACTAAAAAGAAACAGAAATAGGGAAGCAAGGCACTAAAAAGAAACAGAAATAGGGAAGCAAAGCACTAAAAAGAAACAGAAATAGGGAAGCAAGGCACTAAAAAGAAACAGAAATAGGGGGGGGCAAAGCATAAAAAAAAAAGAAATAGGGAGGCAAAGCACTAAAAAGAAACAGAAATAGGGAGGCAAAGCACTAAAAAGAAACAGAAATAGGGCAGTAAGGCACTAAAAAGAAACAGAAATAGGGAGGCAAAGCACTAAAAAGAAACAGAAATAGGGCAGTAAGGCGCAAAAAAAGAAACAGAAATGGGGAGGCAAAGCACTAAAAAGAAACAGAAATAGGCAAAGGCCTAAAAGAAACAGAAATAGGAGGCAAAGCACTAAAAAGAAACAGAAATAGGAAGTAAGGAAACTAAAAAGAAACAGAAAGGGAAGCAAGGCACAAAAAAGAAACAAAAATAGGGAAGCAAGGCACAAAAAAAGAACAGAAATGGGGAAAGCAAAGCACTAAAAAGAAACAGAAATGGGGAAAGGGCAAAGCACTAAAAAGAAACAAAATAGGGAGGCAAAGGCACTAAAAAAAAAACAGAAATAGGGAGGCAAAGCATAAAAAGAAACAAAAATAGGGAAGCAAAGCACTAAAAAGAAACAGAAATAGGGAAGAAAGAAACTAAAAAGAAACAGAAAATAGGGAAGCAGGCCTAAAAAGAAACAGAAATAGGGAAGCAAAGCACTAAAAAGAACAGAAATAGGAGAAAGGGCACTAAAAGAACAAAAGGAAAGCACAAAAAGAAAAAAAGGGGGGAAACCCCAAAAAAAAAAAAAAAAAAAAGAAAAAAAAAAAAAAAAAACCCCAAAAAAAAAAAAAAAAATGGGGAAAGCAAAAAAAAAAAAAAAAAGGGAAAAGGGGAAAAAGAAAAAAAAAAAAAAAAACAAAATGGGGAAAAGAAGACTAAAAAAAACAAAAATGGGGAAAGGGCCAAAAAAAAAAAAAAAAACCCTAAAAAAAAAAAAAGGGGGAAAAACCAAAAAAAAAAAAAAAAGGGAAA
>JACEEZ010023192.1:0-11984 GCA_016584305.1 Chionoecetes opilio
GAAAAATTTTATACCCAAAAAACAAAACCTTTTTCTCTTCTACAAAGGTAAGTTTTCATATTCATAAAAAAATATGCAACATGGGTTTAACAAGTAACTGATCGGTGAAGCGGCAATATAAAAGAATAATAGCTACAAATAGCAAATAATCGGTATTTGTACCTCTTGCAAAGTCCTCGGACATTACCAGTACTAGGGCAAGTACATTGTAGATCAATGGACTACAAGCAGTACGTATTTTTCATGACACAGTACTGCATATATCACAATTCCTGGACACATTCCACTAACGAATGTCGCATGTTGCAACACATGCAACAGCAACCCCTCCAGCCGTCGTGGGAAGGTATAGGTGCCGTACAAGACGCTCCTACGTAACACATGTTCCTCATACAGACACAAACAATGAAAAAATAAGACAGGCTTCACCATGCAGGATGTAGCATAGCAATTTTTTTCCTTTTCCCATGCCAGACAAGATTAAATTACCTAAAGATTACCTTACCTAAGATTAATTAAATAGACACCTATTATTACAGCTCCTTTTATTAAGCAAGCATTTACAGGGTACCTTCAAAGTGACATTACGGCAAATGATGATGATTAAGCCGAGGTACTTATAGGAACATCTAAATCATACGAAGTCCTCACTGTGCTTGTCATGCACTAGGACAAGCAATTAACAGCTTTCATGGACATAGGTGCAGGAGCAAATATCATGGACATATAGATACGTTGAATTCATTACGTAAACAAACGAAATCTGTCCTCTTCTTAGAATCTCCTTCAATCAGACTGACAGGTTTAGATTGCAAGAAATTTCCTGTCATTGGTAAAGTATGGCTTAACTTTTTGTTTGAGGAATTTGTGCCTGCAAAACCTATCTGTTTCCATACATCACAAGGATTATCATTCGCTGCTGACCTCCTGATAGGTATATCAACAATGCGGGAAGAATGCTTTGAAGTTTGCGTACACATACACGGGATTAGGTGTTATGGAACATTTATACCTGAAATAAAAAAACATTCACCAATGCTTACATTTAGTAGTGCAACAGCGCAAGCTCCTGAGATTGACATTCATGCAATAACTAGCGTACCCGAGCAGCTATTAGATGTGTCAGCTCACAGTGAAATAAATTCACTGAGTAACACTGAATCTGATTCCTGTTCTACCCCTACTGTTCCCTGTCCTTCGCAAAATTCTGAGACGCATCGTTTCTGTCTATTGGGAGACGTCTCGCTAAGCGGTCGCGAATCTCTTTTGGTGTGTCTGAAACTTGCAGGTGTGAATGAAGAATGCGAAGCTATTTGTTTGAGTGAATCAGTACGTGTTAAGTCTCTTTTCATGGCATCAGCATTGTGCAATGTTAATGAAAAGGGCATTGCCAAAATCTACATACATAATAAGTGACCATGAACCCCAAAACTGCACACAAGAATGTACTTAACAGATTTCGTAGTCACACCAGCGGCCGTAGGTGTGATTGCGACTCTGCCAATAATTCCCATTTTGTCAAATGAAGACTTTAAGTCTGATCATGCACAGTGTGTTCAGGTTGCACTCCGTCCTTCTTTAGAGGAAATTGATTTTTCGGAGTCAAAGCAAGCACTATTGTAAATAGTAACTGCAAATCATGACACAATTGCCACACAAGGTGATTCTTTGGGCACTACAACCGTAATTACTCATAATATTCCGTTGCTACCAGACACACAACCTATCTACATTCCTGCATATAGGTTACCCCATTCGCATAGGTCTATCCTTGATGGCATGGTTAAAGTAATCGTCCAGACCCTTTTTTCTTTGCATATTATGTTGAATGTTCATTCAAAATACCTAATCCACAAAAAAATATTCATTTTCACGCCTTATTTCCCTAAACACATTACTTTTGTAAAAATCGCGGGAAAACAACAGCCACATTCCAGCCGTGGCGCGAAACTTGCTGGCGACGTCACATGAGTAAGCCTCCCAGCCCCGCCCGACACAGAAACACGGAGACTCAGAGAAAAAATACAGTACTCGAAGAATCCCGGGTGCTCATGGTATATTTTTTGTGCGACATGGCACATACTTGCATCCTGCATGGGCACAGCAAAAAAGCTGTGTCCTTCCCAACAGCTTAGCACCGATTCACAAACCCCCCACGGCGACGATATATGTGTGCAGACGTGTCAAGCGGCGGGGGGCGGCGGGTAGTAGCGAGCCCTCACATCTCGGTGGCCTCGCTACTACCTGCTACTACCCGCCGCTCCCCGCCGCTTGACATGTCTGCACACATATATCGTCGCCGCACAGTTTGCAAATGGGTGCTAAGCTCTCGGGAAAGGCACAGCCCCCACGCTGCACCCACACAGGATGCAAGTACATGCCACATCGCACAAAAAATATATCAGAAACACCCAAAATTCCCCAAGTACTACATTTTTCTCCGAGTCTCCGCGCATCTGTATCAGGCAGGGCTGGGAGGCTTACTGTTGTGACATCGCCGCCTTGGTGCGTCGTCGCTGGTCGCCATTGGTTTTGATGAGCTCGGGAATTTACATATTTTGAATGCGGATCATTTAAAAACGGATGATGGATGCAAATGTGACAACATATGTTGATATACTCGATCATGGCTATATTTTGACTGCATTTAAATCAGAATGATGAAATGGTCTGGACGTACTTTAAGAATGTTAGGTAGGTTAGGTTTGTGGTTTGGTCACACATCCCGGGAGTAAACTCTGTCGTTCACCTGAAGAACTGCGCTGCTCTCGGAAATGAGTCCACTGGAACTTTGTAATCTTCTGGAGCTCAGGCTTTTTGGCAGGTTTATAGAACTCATTCCAACTGTTGGCACGTCAACTTGCATGAAACAGGACGTAAAGAACGATTATTGAAACATGGACCTGGGTCCCTTATTGATGAGGCTATTACAATTTAATGGGTTTTAAAAAAGGGTGCTAAAAAAATGTGAAAAATTTTTCTCTTGGCAAAAGTTCCCCCTTTTGGGGGTTTAAAATTTCCCAAAATTTTGGGAAAACAAAAAGAAAAAAAAGAAAAAGAAAACGTATTTTTTAAAAAATGAAAAGGAGGGGATTTTTGCTTAAAAAATCGGGAACCAAATTGGTCCTGGACACATTTTCCTTTACTAACAAATGTCGCATTTTTCCCAACACATGCAACGAAAACCCCCCCGGGGCCTTTCGGGGGAAAAGGTATAGGGCCCGTACAAGACGCTCCTACGAAACACATGTGCCTCATACAGACCAAAAAATAAAAAAATAAGACGGGCTTCACCAGCGGGAGTAGCATAGAAATTTTTTTTTCCTTTTTCCCATGCCAGACAAAGGTTTTAAATTCCCTAAAGTTTAAATTCCCTAAGATTAATTAAAAAAGGAACACCTTTTAAATTTAAAAGCTCCTTTTTTTAAGCAAGCTTTTTACAGGGTACCTTCAAAGGGGACATTACGGAAAAATAAATGGGGATTAACCCAAAAGGTACTTATAGGAACATCTAAATCATACGAAGCCCTCACGTGCTTGCCCAGGGCACTAGGCAAAAATTTAAAACAGCTTTCATGGACATAGGGCAGGAGCAAATATCAGGGCCCTATAAAATACGTTAAATTTGGCATTACGAAAACAAACGAAATCTGCCCCTCTTTTTTAAGAATCTCCTTCAATCAAAATTGACGGTTTTAGATTGCAAGAAATTTCCTGTCATTGGTAAAGTTTTCCCAAATTTTTTTGTTTGGGAATTTTTTGCCTGCAAAACCTACCCTTTTCCATACATCACAAGGATTATCTTTTCCCTCCCTGACCTCCTGATCAAAAATGCGGGAAAGAATGTTTTTAAAATTTTTGTGTCACATACACGGGTTTTAGGTTTTTGGGAAACATTTATCTGAAAAAAAAAAAATTCCCCAATGCTTCTTTTGTACTGCAACAGGGGCAAGCTCCTGAGATTGCCTTCATGCAAAAAACTAGCGTAACCCGGGGAAGCTATTAGATGCGTCCCTTCACAGTGAAAAAAGTTTTCACTGAGTAACATAAACTGATTCCTGTTCTCCCCCTACTTTTCCCCTGTCCTTCGAAAAAATTCTGAGACGCATCTTTTTCTGTCTATTGGGGACGTCTCGCAAAACGACGCAAAATCTTTTTTTGGTGCCCTCTGAAATTGCAGGGTGAATGAAGAATGGGAAAGGCTTTTTGTTTGAGTAAAATCAAAACGGTTAAGCCCTCTTTTCAGGCATAAAGCATTGTGCAATTTTAAAAAAAAGGGCATTGTCCAAAATCTACATACATAATAAGTTACCATGAAACCCCAAAACTGCACAAAGAATGTACTTAACAGTTTTTCGTATTCAAAAACCAGGGGGCCGTGGGTTTTGTGATTGTGACTTGCCAATAATTCCCATTTTTTTTAAAATGAAGACTTTTAAGTCTGATCATGCACAGTGTTTTTCAGGTTGCCCCTCCGTCCTTCTTTAGGGGAAATTGATTTTTCGGAGTCAAAGCAAGCACTATTGAAAATATTTAAACCCAAATTTATGCCCAAAATTCCCCCCACACAAGGTGATTTTTTTGGGGCATAAAACCGAAATTTACTCATAATTTCCCGTTGCTACCAGACCAAAACAAACCCTATCTACATTCCTGCATATGGCCCCCCCATTCGCATAGGTCTATCCTTGATGGCAGGGTTAAAGTAATCTTTCCGGGACCCTTTTTTTTTTTGCTTTTAAATGTTGAATGTTCATTCAAAATCCCAAATCCACAAAAAAATATTCTTTTTTGGGCCTTTTCCCCAAAACCATTACTTTTGAAAAAATCGGGGGAAAAAACAAAAAGCCCTTTTAAGCCGTGGCGGGGAAAACTTGCGGGGCGACGTCCATGAGAAAGGCCTCCCCCCCCCCCCACCGGGAAACACGGAGACTCAAAAAAAAATTACAGTACTCGAAAATCCCGGGTGCCAGGAAATTTTTTTTTTGTCCCGAAAATGCACAAAATTGATCCTGCATGGGCCAGCAAAAAACTTGCCCTTTCCCCAACCCCAGCCCCCCCCTTTAAGCCCGGGGTTAAAAACCCCCACACGGCGACTTTAAAATGTGTGCAGGGGTTCAAGCGGCGGGGAGGGGGCGGGTAGTAGCGAGCCCTAAACATCTCGGTGGCCTCGCTACTACCTGCTACTACCCCCCGCTCCCCGCCGCTTGACTGTCTGCCCACATAACCCGTCGCCGAAACAGTTTGCAAATGGGTGAAAGCTCTCGGGAAAGGCACAGCCCCCACGCCTGCACCCCCCCACGGGATCAAGTAAAATGCCACTCCAAAAAAAAATATTGAAACCCCCAAAATTTCCCCCAAAGTAAAACTTTTTTTTCTCCGAGTCCCCGCCATCTGTATCAGGCGGGGCTGGGAGGTTACGGGTTGTGACATCGCCACCCTTTGGGTTTGCGTCGTCTTGGTCCCCTTTTGGTTTTTTTGGGGAGCTGGGGGAATTTACATATTTTGAATGCGGATCATTTAAAAACGGATGGGGAAATGCAAATTGACAACATATTGTTATATACTCGACATGGCTATATTTTGACTGCTTTAAAATTTTTCGGGAATGTTTGAAATGGTCGGACGTTACTTTAAGAAAATGTTATTTTTAAGGGTTGGGTTTGGGGGTTTGGTCACACACCCGGGCCCGTAAATTTGTTTACAACCTGAAAAAACGCGGCTCTGGGAAAGTGAGTAAACTGGAACTTTGTAATTTTCTGGAGTCAGGTTTTTGGCAGGTTTATGAACTCATTCCAACTGTTGGCACTTCAACTTTGAATGAAACGCAAAGGAAACCATTTTTAAAACTCCGGGTTAGATCCCTTTGGGGTTTGCTTTTCAGGGCGACGTGCTGTATCCTGAAACAAAAAGTGACTGTGTCGGGGGTCCCCCCTTTTTATCCCGGGACTAAAGTTGTTCATCATGATCAAAGTTATCAATGGTGGGGTTTTTGGAAACGGATGCGCCCAAAATGGCGGGGGAAATGGAATTTTTTTGCTTTCACCCTAACAAGGGTGATCATAGCTATGTCGTTAGGGTAGGGGGAGAAAAAACCTTGAAAACATAAAAAAACCTTCGGGAATTTTCCTTGGGCCCCTTTAAAACAGTTAGCATTTTCCAGTAAATGTTAAAGAGGGTTTTGTACCGCATTGTCCGTCACATACAGCTTCTTCGTTCAAGGAGTTTTTAAGAACATAAGGGACTTTGCTTTTGGGTCCCCCTTTTTTAAAGACAAAAAAGGCTCTGGGGGGTGCTTGGAAAATACTTTAAGGGGAAATGGTCCGAGAGCTTCCCCACGAGAGCAGGGTATTTTTGGGCCCCAAAAGGTGTTTTGATTTGTAATGAAGGGAAAGCACTATACTAGATCATTTAGGGAATGCAATTGCTGAGAAAGCTTTGAGCCCGGCCCCCAGTGGGCTGGGAATTTTTGAAGGAGGAAGGAAAAACTTGGGGCAGGGATAAAGAAGAAAATAGAAGTATTTCAGAAAAAATAATCTAATTTTAAAGGGAAAAAAAAAAGCCTCTTTAGGGAATGCCTTGCAGCAATTTCCGGGAACTTGTGAAAACCTTTTATTTTTCTTTTGATAAATTCATCTAATTTCCCCAAGGCACATATTGGGAAACCCCTTTTAGTACAGGCATAATTAATATTTCTGATGTCCAATGTTCAATGTCTCTTACAAAAATGACCCCTGAGGGGAACTGGACTCTTCAACTACAGGCAATACAAATTTTCTCCCGTATTCGCCCGCTTTTTACCCCTTTTCGAATTATCCCACGGTGGTTTTTTTACTGTATTTGGAGAAATTTAAACCCCGCAACCAAAACCCTTTAAGTATATGCGCAAATTCCCATATGGGAAAATTTTCGTAAAAACGGGCCCCTAGTGGGAAAATTTAAGGGAAATTGGAGCTATAGGCACGGGCCAAACAATTTAACAAATTTTATAAGAGTGCAGCTGGGGGGAAATTTGGGGAACAAAAGGGGAAAACAGTTGTAACGGTTTGGGGGCTGATTTACCCTAAAATGCGGAGTGACAAAATTTTTTTTACGGGGAAATGAGTGGAGCAAACATGGCGTATTGGGCCCAGACGTCAATAGGGCATTCAAAACGCAAACGACCCGGAAAAAATGATGAAAGGAAAAATTTTGTCCATTTTTTTGGGGGGCCCTTATTTGAGAGAACCCATAACCCTTTCTTTAAGAGCTTGACAGAGAAAGGGGTACTCGGGGGCCCCGGGCCCTTTTGGATTTTGAACAGGTGGCCCCCGCTATGCGGAAAGGTGCCCCCATTTAAAAATGCACAATGCTTATACATTATTTGGCACGGGGTTTGTGCCCCTTTTTAAATTTCCCTAAGCGCAAAAAATTTTGTAAATATTACGTTAAAAAAAAAGAACCCGAAGTTGGTTTACAGGGGCCCCCGACTTGGGGTTTTTTCCCCCAAATTTTTTGGGGGTTTTATAAATGTCAAAATGCTTATATCCTTACTGTGCAAAAAAAGGGGGTTGTGGGCCCTTTTTAATTAAACCCAAGAGCATTTTTAAAATGGGAAATATTACGTTAAAAAATTAACTGAAATTTGGGATTGATGGGTGATTTTTTGTTATTACAAACCTTTTTTTCCTTTTTTTATTTCAAAACCGAAAACCCCGTCATTCCAATAAATTGTTACAATCTCAATAAACCCCCTCCCCCGGCCCCCCCCCCCCCCCCCCCACACACATTTTTTTTTTTGGGTGAAGTTTAAAAAGGGTGGGTGGTTTATGGGAAAGGGGGACGAATGGGTGGGGGTGATGGGGAATGGGGGTGGGGTGATGGGGGGGGGGGAATGGGGGTTTTTGGGGGAGGGTAAAAAGGGGGGGGGGAATGGGTTTGGGGGGGATTTGGGGAATGGGTTTAGGGAATAGGTGGGGGGGGATGGGGAAAAGGGTTTAGTGAATGGGTTGGGGGTGATGGGTATTTGGGGGAGTTAATGGGTTAGGGGGGGGGGTAATGGGGGGGGAGTGAATGGGTGGGGGTGATGGGTAATGGGTGTGGGGGTGATGTTTAATGGATGAAAGGGTGGGTGGGGGGGTGGGGTGGGGAAAAAAAAAGGGGAGTGAAAAATGGGGGGGTGGGTGGGGAATTTGGGGGGTGAATGGGGGGGGGGGTGAATTTGGGGGAAAGGGGGATTGAAAAGGGTGGGGGGGTGTGGGGAAAGGGTGGGGTGAATGGGTTGGGGGTATGGGAAAGGGTGATTGATTGATTTAAGCCATAAAGGGGGAATGGGCCAACAAGGGAAATGGGTGAGCCCAAAATTTAAAGGTGGGGGGGTGATGGGGAATGGGTGAGTGAATGGGGGGTGGGGGGGGAAAGGGTAATGGGGGATGGGGGGAAATTTCCCCCCCTTCTTTGATTCCTTAAATTTTTTTTTCGGGCGTTCCTCTTCGGGCTCTCTTCATCCCCTTCCCAATTTTTTTTTTTTACTCTTTTTTCCTCCTTTCCCTTTTCTATATCTCCTTCCTTCCCCTCTCTCCCACCTTTCCTTATCACCCCCTTCCCTCACCAAAAGGGGAGCGATTTCCCCTCTATTGCCAAAGGGCGACTGTCAGGGATTGCAAACCCAAACCCCTGGGGTCGCTGGGCGTCCATGGAAAAAAACAAAATGGCGCGCCATGTTAAAAACACCCTGTTACACCTCTCGGTGAAAGCTCTTGGGTTTCATATTCCAGAAACCCGAAAACCCAATTTTTCACAAAAACTTAACAAAAGGGGAAAAAAATGTCCCGAAAACATCCAAAAAAAATTGGGTTTCATGTTCAAGACTTTTTTCGAAGGGGTGCCCCTTTAAAAAATTCAGAAGAGAAAGGGCTGCCTGAGGAAAAAGTAAAAAATTTGGTGAGCCAATCCAAAAAAACCCAAAACCCCAAAAAATTTCCCTTCACTCTGTCATAAAACTCAGGCCCTCGGGGGGGGGGGGGGGAAAAACCGTCCAAAGTGTCACATGATCATGATTTGGGCCCAAAAAGGGAGAGGCAGTAGATTTTTTCCAAGGGTCGTGGAAAGGGGAAAAAAAAAATTGGGTTTGGGTTTAAACCTATACCCATAACAGTAGAACTTTTGGGTGTGACACTCCCCCGTTTACGAAGGGGGTAACTCTGCAGTACTGGCCCCCTACCAGTCCCGCTGGCCCCATTAACCTTTCTGAAAAATGACTATATATAAAAACTGGTTTATCTTTATATGATATACTGTTTTTTTCGTAAATGTTTGTTTTAAAAAAATATTATCAAAAAAAACAGTAAAACATACTAAAGAAAAACCATTACAAGACTGGAGAAAAAAAGGCCCTTTAAAATTATTATTTTTCTTCAACTCTTCGCCAATTTTTAAAAATTTTTCGAATCAAATTTTTTTGATGAAGGGGATTTAATAGAAGCGCAATAGAAAAAAGGTTTTTTTATTTAGGGTTAAAAGCTTTAATTTTTACATGGTGCTAAAATTTATTTTCGAAAAAAGAATTAATAATTTAAAAAAATAACCTCATCAATTCGGAAAATTACCTGATTTATGATTTTATTTATTTAGTTAACGCTAATTTATGCATGGTTCTAATTCATGTATCAGAAAACAAAATACATCAATGGAAAGCTAATAAAATTGCGCTTCTATTGATACCCTTCATGATAAAATTTGACTCGCAAAGTATAAATGGCGAAGAGATTGAAGTAAATATTAAGTTCATGCATATTTCTTCAGAGTCTCGTAATGGCATTTCTTTACCTTGTTTTACTGTTTTTATTTGATAATATTATAGAACAAACACTTACGAAGATTACGTATATCATATATACTGATAAACCAGTCTATATGATATTCATATGCAGCAAGTGAATGGGCCAGCAGACTGGCCATGGGGCCAGTACTGCAGTGTGTACAGCGCGTGGCGGCGGAGTGTCACATCCAGTTCTACTGTTATATAATGGTATAACTTATCATCTACTTCTCCACTCTTTGATGATGCAGATGGCCTGATGACCCGGGCAAGAAAAAACACCATAGAATTAGAGTTTGAAAAGAACCTCACTGTGGAAATTATCCACCAACCACCCTCTCAATTATTAGAGTAGTGTTTTCTTCCCCCCCCCCTTTGTGAGGGAGGTATTGTCCGCTCATCATAAGGGGTGGGTAGGGATGTGTATATATAATTATAATGGTAATGTGTATTAATTAAGGTAATTTAAGTAAATTATAAGTACTGGGATATTATAAATGAACTTTCCCAGTGTATTAACCATATGCACCTTATATAATTAGCACCTTGGTTGAAGCGGCCAGTCATTGGCCCCCGCCCATTAGATACTAGCCATTGAAATTTGTATACGTGGCTGGGTAGGGTGGCATCGCCGCCGCCCGCTCACGGAGAATTAGTACACTCCTAACCCTCGAGAGAACAACATCTCTTATTAGATATATACGTGCTTGTATATATAAGTACCACTCCAGACCTCCGTGAGAGTAGCATCTCTCTTTAATCTTACTGATTACATTGAAAAAATTGTATATAGACTCTTTGTGACATAGTGCTAAAACAATTGGACGTGTTAAAATCAACACAGTGATATATCTCGCCGCGTCGTGATAACCGGGTATGAAAACCAGCCTGACGCCGATAACACCAACACACCGCCTCCGCCCTTCACTGTGGCCTCGATCACGCGCGACCACTTCGAATGACAAGACATTGCAGTATTGATAAGCCTACAACCAATTCAACCCTACTATCCACCTATAAGTATCCTAGTTAGTTGACTAGTTGGGGTATTGTGTCGGGATGAGATAGACAATGGGTTTCTATAGGTAAGATCTCAAATAAATATGTTTGTGACATAAATTTCCACACTCACCAAGGACGACTCAATAACACCATCTCCAGAATCAATACAGACTGAATACATACTTGATGTGATGACAGCTGTGCATATAATTGAGTAAAGCAGCATTCAAACTTAGGTGACTTCATGGATTGCTGTGTTTAAATACACACAAATATCAGCGAAGTACGCTCATAGAATTGACTTAGTATTTGACAAGTGCTTGTAGGCCCTTCGGACCCATGTATTGATGTTTGTAGTAGTAGTATATATTAGACAGCAATGATAGTGCAAACTACAATCGTGTGTGCTGTCGTTGATCACTGGTCAAAGTGCCTTTTGGTAGACCACCTACCACCACCGTAGCCTGCCTCACCCCAGCCCCCACGCCTGTCTCACCCCAACTCCACTCCTCCCTCACCCCAGCCCCACTCCTCCCTCACCCCAGTCCCACACCTGTCTCCATCACCCCAGCCCCACCCTGTCTCGACCCAGCCCACGCCTCTCTCACCATAGCCACACGCCTGTCTCACCCAAGCCCCACGCCTGACTCACCCCAGCCCCACGTCTGCCTCACCCCAACTCCACGCCTGTCTCACCCAGCCCCACGCCTGTCTCACCCCAGCCCCACGCCTGTCTCACCCCAGCCCCACGCCTGTCTCACCCCAGCCCCACGCCCGTCTCACATCAGCCCACGCCTGTCTCACCCCAGCCCCACGCCTCCCTCACCCAGCCCCACGCCTGTCTCACACCAGCCCCCACGATGCCTCACTCCAGCCCCATGCCTGCCTCAACTCATCCCCACACCTGCCTCACCCCAGCCCGACGCCTGCCTCACCCCAATCCCACTCCTGCCTCACGCCAGCCACACGCCTACCTCATCCCAGCCCCACGCCTGTCCTGTAGGCACACACGCACACGCAAACACACACCACACACACACACACGCAACACACACACCACACACACAAACACACACACACACACATACCACACACACATACACAGCACACACACACACGCACGCACGCACATACACATGCACATATACAACACACACATACATCATGCATGCACACACACACA
>JACEEZ010023193.1:0-15705 GCA_016584305.1 Chionoecetes opilio
AATTTTCCTTCTATTTATGATATAACATACAATTACAGAGCTATGAAAACAGTGTAATAATCAATTGTATCAGATATAGTCTCAAATCCAATATAAGCTACAGTACTTTAAAATAGCAGTTTTTAACGAAAATAACTATAAAACCTAATTTTGAATTTCTCTATCACAAAAAGGGCTGAATAATGTCAATTTACGACATTTTTTAGCCTCTTCAAAAATACATTAAAACACCTGAAAAAACGTTGTTTTTAAGATTAAAATTAATACCTATATTTCATGATAAAAAACATATTTTAAGCTCATAATATTGTAAAATAAGTAGTGTATAAGTGCTGAATAATGTCAAATTTCGACATTTTTTAGCGATTCAAAAATACATTAAAATACTTGAAAAAAGGTTGTTTTTAAAATTAAAATTAATACCTAGATTTCATGGAAAATATATATTTTTAGATATTAATTTTGTGAAATATAGTTGTAGCAAATATCAAAAGCTAATTAGCTACCGATATAAAGGAATATACTTCAATTTGTAGAAAAAAACAGCTCCTTACTGATAACTATAGTCTATTCCAGTGGTTCCCAACTGGATTCGGCTCGTGGACCCCTAACGGTCTTCGGGCACTTTCCGTGGTCCCCGCCTCAATTTTGTCAAAAACGCGAATTTCAATTTCAATGCGAGACATCTGCGAAGTACAATTATATTTTATTTTTGACATGGTCACAGCGATCAAAACTGTATGTATCAAACAAGTCGTAATACAATGATTTAACTCAGACAATACAATGATGAAACTCAGACACACTCATTTACACAGACAGACACACACACACACACACACACACTCACTCACTCACACTCGAAGACACACACTCACTCAGTCAGTCACTCACTCACTCACTCACGCGAATTTCAATTTCAATGCGAGACCTGCTCTTTGCAGTCCGCGACCAGTTTTAATATGTTTGGTTTGGTCTCAGAACATGCGAGTCTCATATCACTACTCATTTCAAGTCGATTTCTCTTCTTTGGCTTCAGATCGAACATCACTGAAAACCCTGCTTCACACAAGTACGTCGTAGGAAACGGGAGAAACATCTGCGCTGCCTTGTTGCAAAGACGTGGATAGGTTGTCCTGCTGTTGTAGCCAAATTCGCTGAGGCTTAGCTTTCGGAATTCTGCCTTGGCCACTGCTGATTCTCGGAGCATGAGCAGCTCCTCTGCCTCCTCCATTTCGTCGTCCACGACCGCTCCGAATGGGTCTTTGTACCATGGGTAGTAGGCCGGTTCGACGCCGTCGAAGTAAGCCTTGAACTCACTCGTGAGCCTTTCGAGATGCGCAGCGATGGACTCCTTCAAATCATCAGGGAGGTCAAGTTGTTGCTGTTGCTGCTTTCCATTGCTGGATGCCTTCCTCCTGTCGAGGAGGAAGGCATCCAGCAATGGAAAGGCAGCGACGTTCCCTCGGTGCAGTCTCCGAATCCAGAGGGCAATTCGAGCCCCCAATCCGGCGAGTTTGTCCTTCACGTCCGATACAGACGCCTCACGGCTCTGGAGAGTGACATTTACCTCGTTCAAGGTGCCGAAAATGTCTGCCAAGTACGCCAGCTTCATCAGAAACTCCGGGTTTTTGTAGTTTTCGTGGCGATGATCTCCTCTGGTTCCATCTCGCGAAGGAAGATCTCCACTTCCGTGTGCATTTCAAAGACCCTGGCCAGGCACTTTCCCGCGAGAGCCAGCGAACCTGAGTGTGGTAGAGGAGGCTCGTATGGGTCGAGCCCATTTCCTGTGCCATCAGATCGAAGAGCCGGTGGTTCTTGGCGCGCCCTCGGATGAAGTTGATGGAGCTGATCACGGAGTCGAGCACAGACATCAACTCAGGAGGCATCGTCTTCGAAGCGAGAGCGTATCGGTGAAGAGAGCAGTGCGAATTGGAGATGTGAGGCCACTTACTCTTCACGCGGGTCACGAATCCTGTCCGAACACCGATCATGGCTGGCGCTCCATCAGTGCAAATGTGCTGGAACTGCATCCACGACAGCCCATTCTTCTCGAAAAAGTAATCAACAAGCTTCTTGACCTCCTCCGCCGTCGTTGTGGTAGTCAGGAGCTCGCAGAAAAGGAACTCCTCCTTCACCTTCTTCTCCTTTTCGTAGCGGACAAAGGCGATCAGCTGACTTTGGTTCGCTATGTCGGTAGACTCGTCGAGTTGAAGACTTGCCCGAAATGCACTGGCCCGGATCTCTTGGCACACTTGGTTGCACACGTCGGCCGCCATGTCGTCAATCCTCCGCCGTACGGTGTTGTTGGAGAGTGAGATCTTTGAGATCTCCCGCTTGGCCTTGTCTCGAGAACATTGCGAACCATGATCTCCGCGCATGGCTTGATGAGCTCTTCGCCGATCGTATGCGCCTTCTTCCTCTCCGCGATCTTCAGGGCAACTTCGAAGCTGGCTTGAACCATAGGCTTGGATTCGGGTTGGAATCCGTAAGTAGGCAGAGTACCTTGCTTATCAAAGCGTTTCCTCTTGGCTTCAAGGTCTTCCTCGGTCAGCTCAATATTCGGGTGTAGATTGCTCTGGTGGTGCGACAACTTCGCCGGTTTTAGGGAGCAGTTGGCCAACACAGTGGAGCAGTGGATGCATTGAGCCGCGTCCAGTCCGTCCCGCGAGAACTTGGTGAAGCCATACTGCTGGTAGGTTCGTTCCACTTCCTCTTCTTGGACGTTGAAAGCCATCTGCGAAGTACAATTATATTTTATTTTTGACATGGTCACAGCGATCAAAACTGTATGTATCAAACAAGTCGTAATACAATGATTTAACTCAGACAATACAATGATGAAACTCAGACACACTCATTCACACAGACAGACACACACACACACACACACACACTCACTCACTCACACTCGAAGACACACACTCACTCAGTCAGTCACTCACTCACACACACACACACACACACACACACACACACACACACACACACACACACACAACACACACACTCACTCACTCACTCTCAGACACACATTCACACAGACAGACACACAACGGACCTGCACAGAGGACAGTGGAGAGGTTACTGAGAGCGGCAGTGCGAGAGGAAGCCTAGCTGGCTTGGCGGGCTCGCTTGAAAGTATCCTATCAGAAGCGTTCCCTCGAGAGTGACGTCATTTCTTTCTCTATCTCTCACACTTATTTTGATAAATAAGTCTTATTGGAAGAAGGTCTCTTTTCTGAGAAGGTGAAAAAGGCTGTTATTTATTTTAAAAAAGACTCTGAGTTATAAATATATGCAGAACTCTTGTTTTTTTTATATTTCATGTTTTGGAAACGGACGAATGAGAGACGTTCCCGCGAATGACGTCATTGCCTTCCTAGTTGTTTAAAAAATACACGAAGGACATTCTTTATAAGACAATTTTTGCATGTAATAAGGTCGAAAAGAATTATGCTATGTGATTTTAAAAGATTTTTCTTATAAATCTTGCTCGTAAACTAATTCATTTATGTTCGTTGTTAATAACTCGTTCAAAAAATGTTTTTAAATAGTCACTCAAGAAAAGTCTTGGTAAGCTATTAAAGAAAACGAAGGCAAGCGAGTTACTAGGTGATACTTGATTATTTTGAAAAAGAAATAGAGAAAAAAAAAATGATCATTACACGTGGACCCCCGGCCAGGCCTTCGTGGACCCTCAAGGGGTCCACTGGACCACTGTTGGGAACCACTGGTCTATTCACTTAAGCTGGATTCTTGGGAGCTGCTCGCTACCTAGAAGAGTTTGTAAGGACGTCGTTGATTGGCTGATAGACTCGGGCTGCGTGGCGATGGTGGTGGTACTTGCCTCGCCGCAACCCAAAACCCTTGCCTTGTCTTAGAAAAATATTCATATATCTTGACTTTACTCATCTCTTATACAAGATAGGCCTATTTTGTTTGCATCAGTGAATCAGGCAGTGATTGTTCAACAACAACACGCCATTCATAACTCAATAGGGTAAAAAATAAAGTCATGACTGACTACCACAAGAGTAGGCGGACTTTTAGGTTTTCAGTGCATTGAAATGTTGTACTCCTACCCGATATTACCAAGCTACCAGATGATATTTATGAAAGCTGAGCCTACCATCGTGTTCATAATACATTGCTGCATATCATGAGCATAAAAAAATTACACTAAGACTACACTAATATTAAGATAATTGAAGGAAAGTAAAAGAGTGTATAAACATTTTTTCTTGCTTATTTTGCTTCAACTCGCTGTAACTCCATAGGTTTTGGTCGCATTCAATTTTCAAGAACTGTTTCAAAATCCTTATACTTTTCCGCTTCCTGTGGTATGTAGCACGTACCAATAAGGAAAAAAGTAGGTGGTCAAAATGGCTAAGAAAGTTAAACTACTACTGCAAACTGGCACAGTGACGGGTGAGCATTGCTCCTATACAGGAGAGACTTTTTCTCGGGAGAGCAATCAGGGGCCCCACCTGTAAGGGCCCCCAGTTTAAAAACATTTTAAAAATTTTTTACCCCATTTGACACCACCTTTTCCCTTATTGGTACGAGCTACATACCCAGGAAGGGGAAAAAAGTAAAGAATTTTGAAACGTTCTTAAAAATTTGAATGCGACAAAATTAGGGTTAAGCGAGTTGAAGAAAATAAGCAAGAAAAAAATGTTAACACTCTTTTATTTCCCCTTTAATTATTAAAAATTTAGTTATTTTTAGTGAAATTTTTTTTTTGCTCATGACATGACCCAATGTTTTATGAACCGATGTAGGCTCAGCTTTTAAAAATATCATCGGGTAGTTGGAAATATTTTTCAATCCCCACTAAAAACCCCTAAAACCCGCCTACTCTTGTGATAGTCAGTCGACTTTTTTTTTTCCCCCTTTTGAGTTATGAATGGGTGTTGTTTTTGAACAATCACTGTGATTCACTGAGGAAACAAAAAGGGCCCTATCTTGTTAAGAGGGAGTAAAGCCTAGAAATAGAATATAGCAATGGGGCAAGCAAGGGTTTTGGTTTTTGGGGAAAGGGCAAGTACCACCACCATCGCCACGCAGCCCAGTTATCACCCAATCAGCGACGCCCTTTAAAAACCGGGCCCCTAGGCATCAGCGTCCCACCCCAGGAACCCAGGCTTAAGTGAATAGATATAGCATGCACTAACAATAACTTTGAAAACACTACATTGATGGGTTTTATTAGCTTTTTTCTAACGAAAACAACTATAAAACCTTTTTGTATATTCTATAAAAAAAAATGCTGAATATTGTCAATTTTCGACATTTTTTAGCTTTTCAAAATTACTTTAAAACACTTGAAAAAACGATGTTTTAAGATTAAATTGATACCTAAATTTCTAAAAAAATACATTTTTAAAGCTCATAATATTGTAAAAATGTTCTTGAAAAGTGGAAAAAGGGGAAATTTCGACATTTTTTAGCCTTTCAAAAATACTTAAAATACTTAAAAAAACTTTGTTTTTAAGTTTAAAAATGTACCTAAATTTCATGATAAAACATATTTTTAGTAAATATTGTAAATTATAGTTGTGTAAAAGAGTGAAAATGTCAAATTTCGACATTTTTAGCGTTTCAAAAATACTTTTAAAATATTTGAAAAAACTTTGTTTTAAGTTTAAAAATTGATACCTGAAATCATAAAAATTATAATTTTTTAAAATTTAATTTTGTGAAATATAGTTGTAGCAAATATAAAAGCTAATTAGTCCGATAAAAAGGAATAACTTCAATTAGTAGAAAAAAAACAGCTCTTTATGAAACTAGCTAAAATCTTTTGAAAAACACATTGTATGGGTTTATACCAAAGATAAGAAAAATACTTGTATATATACAATAACGCACAGTTTAAAGGAACTATAAAAAACGCTTGCAATATACCGTTATATCACAATAAATAACTCTTACCTTCATTATTGCTTAATGAATGTAAGCACTTATAGGTGCAAATTATTCTAAAAAAAGGAGAAAATTAAATTTTGGTTGGGGAAAAACAGATTATCCCGATAAAAAAGCAAAATCATTGAAAAGAAACATTTTGAGGGTACAAAGCATTTCTACGTAAAATTCCTTTTTTTATGATATAAAAATACAATATACAAAAAAACTATGAAAATACGTGTTATCCCCTTTGATCACAAAAGGTTTAAAAACTTTTTTTATAAGCTTACGTAGTTTAAAATAGCTTTTTCAAAACGAAAAACTAAATACCACATTTTGAATTCGATCAAAAAAAAGGGGCTGAATAATGTCAATTTTCGACTTTTTATAGCCCTTTCACAAAATACTTTAGAAAACTTAAAAATAATTTTTTTTAAGTTTAAAAATTTAAAAAACCCTAAATTTCAGAAAAATACAATTTTAAGCCATAATAGTAAAATAAAGTTGTGTATTTTGCTAAAATAATGCAAATTCGACTTTTTTTAGCCCTTTCAAAAAACATTAAAAAAAAAAAAAAAACGTGCTTTTAAGTTTAAAAAATTGATCCTAAATTTCATAAAAATTACTTTTTTTCCCTATTAATTTTGTAAAATATATTTGTAGCAAAATTTTAAAAAAATATTTAGCACCGTATAAAGGAATATACTTCAATTTGTAAAAAAAAACAGTTTTTAGATAATTAGCTAAAATCATTAAAAACCAAAATTTTTAGGGTTTTATGCAATATAAAAAAGTAAAACACTTTTTTTACAAATATAAAAAACGCTACAGTTTACAAGAAAACTAGAAAAACGCTTCACTATACCGTTTATCACAAAAGAACCCTTAATCTTCTACTATTAGTTAATGTAAGAAGCAACTTATATTGCAAATATTAAAAAAAAAGGATTTATACTTCAATTTGTAGGAAATTAGTAATATCACCGAAAAAACAGCAAAAATCATAAATTTAGAACACTTTTTAGGGATAAAGCTTTATCTTAAGGGAAAAATTTTCCTTCTTTTTATGATATAACAACTTTTACAAGAAACTAGGGAAAAAACATTTTTAATTATAAATTGAACACAGTATAGAGTCTAAAAACTCCAATTAAAGTTTACAGAGTTTAAAATACCCCAGTTTCTAACGAAAAAACATAATCCCAAATTTTTTGAATTTCTCATCAAAAAAGGGGCTAAAATAAGTCAATTTTCGACATTTTTTACCCTCACAAATACATTAAAACACTTAAAAAAAAAGTTTATAAGATTAAATTTAATACCTAAATTTCAAGAAAAATACATTTTTAAGTCATTTTATTGCAAAATTTTTGGTTTAGGTGAATAATGCAAATTTTGACATTTTTTAGCGTTTTCAAAAATACATTAAAAAACTTAAAAAAAAACGTTGTTATTAAGATTAAAAGATCCCTAAAATTTCATGCAAAATACATATTTTAGCTTAAAATATTGACAGTAAGTTTGTAAAAGTGTAAATAATGCAAATTTCAAATTTCTTAGCCCTTTAAAAAAATCATTAAAAATTTTAAAAAAAAGTTTGTTTTTAAGTTTAAAAATTTGATCCCCAAATTTCATAAAAATACATAGTTTTAAAATTTTGCTTTTAATTTAATATTGCTATAATTTAGAATTTTTAATATTGAAAAATAAGTTGTAGCAAAATCAAAACCTATATAGCTACCGATATAAAGGAATATACATCAATTGTAGAAAAAAACAGTCTTTACTGAAATAGAAAATCTTTGAAAACCCCACTTTTTGGGGGTTTATACCCAAAGATAAGTAAAATACTGTATATATTCAAAAACGCTACTTTTCCCAAAAAAATAGAAAAACCGTTTTTGCAATTCCCGTTATATCACAATAAATAACCTCTACCTTTTTTTATTGTTTAATGTAATTTAAGCTACTTATAGGTGCAAATTATTCTAAAAAAGATTGTTACACAATTTGTAGGAAAACAGCTTTTAATCCCGATAACAAGCTAAAACATTGAAAAGAACAAATTTGGGGGTTTATAAAGCTTTATCATACGTAAAATTCCTTCTATTTATGAGAAAAACACACAATATAAAAAAACTAAGAAAAACACTTTTGTAATATACCATTGATCACAATTTAGAGTCCAAAACTCCTATATAATTTTACAGTATTTTAAAATAGCATTTTCTAACGAAAACCAACATTATACCACTTTTTGAATTTTGTTTTAAAAAAAAGGGGCTGAATAATGTCAATTTTCGAATTTTTACCCCCTTCAAAAAATACAAAAAAACACTAAAAAACCTTTGTTTTAAGATTAAAATTAAAACCAAATTTTCATGAAAAAATACATATTTAAAGCTCTTTTAATTTTGTAAAAAAGTGTGTATAGGGGTGAATAGTTAAAATTTTCGAATTTTTTTTAGCTTTCAAAAAACTTAAAATCCCCAAAAAAAAAAAGTGTTTTTTTAAGATTAAAATTGATACCTAAATTTCTAAAAATTACATATTTTTACTAAATTTTTGTAAAATATATTTGGACATTTTAAAAAATTTTTAGCTACCGAATAAAGGAAATATATTTTAAATTTTGTAAAAAAAAAAAACGGGTTTTAATGAAACTAGTAAAATTTGAAAAACTACATTTTATGGGTTTATGCAAATAGATAAGTAAAATACTTGTTATATACCAAAAACGCTACGTTTATTTAAACTAAAAAAAACGGGCAAATCCCGTTATATCACAAAAAAAACCCTCTTAATCTTTTTTTTATTAGTTAAATTAATTTAAGTACTTATAGGTGCAAATTTTATTCTAAAAAAAGGATTTTTAACTACAATTTGTGGAAAAACAGATAACACCGCAAACTAGCTAAAATCATTGAAAAAAAAAAACATTTTTTAGGGTAAAAAGCATTATCTAAGTAAATTTCCCTTCCTATTTAGATATAAAACTACAATATACAAAAAAACTAAAAAAAAACCGTGTAATATAAAACTGTATCACATTAAGAGTCTAAAAACTCTTATTAAAGCTTACAGTAGTTTTAAAATAGATTTCTAACGAAAAAAAATAAAATACCACTTTTTAAATTTTCTTAAAAAAAAAGAGCGAATATTGCTTTTGAATTTTTTAGCTTTTCAAAAAGACATTAAAAACATTGAAAAAAAGGTTTTAAGATTAAAAGGGTACTTAAATTCTGACAAATACATATTTTTAGCTCAAAATATTTTAAATTATTTTGTGAAAAAAGTGTTTTGAATTAGCATATCTCGAATTTTTACCCTTTCAAAAATAATTAAAATATTAAAAAAAAACGTTTTTTTTTAAGATTAAAATTTGAACCCTAAAATTCATAAAAAAAATATTTTTTTAGAATTAATTTTTAAAATATATTTGAAGCAAATATAAAAAAGCTATTTAGTACCGATATAAAGAAATATACTTAAATTTTTGTAGAAAAAAACAGCTCTTCATGAAACTCCCAAAACATTTGAAAACACTACTTTATGGGTTTATAGCAATGATAAGTAAAAATACTTTTTTATACATACAAAACGAAACAGTTTACAAGAAACTATGAACAACGTTTGCAAATACCGTTATATCACAAAAATAATTTTTTTACTCTTCTTTTTATTAGTTTAAGAATGAAGCTGTTATAGGTGAAAAATTATTCTAAAAAAAGGATTGTAACATAAAATTGTAGGAAAAAATCTATATACCTGACAACTAGCTAAAATCTTAAATAAAAACACATTTTGAGGGTTAAAGCATACGAAAGGGAAAAATTCCTTCTTTTTAGATATAACATAAAATCAAGAAATATAAAAAAATAGTGTATATACTTTGTATCACAATATAGAGTCTCAAATCCTTTAATCTTACGTAGTTTAAAATAGAATTTTCTAACGAAAAAAACTAAATCCCAAATTTTTGAATTTTGTATCAAAAAAGGGTTGAATAATATAAAATTTTTCGACTTTTATTACCCTTTCAAAATATATTAAAACCTTAAAAAAAACATTGTTTTTAAGAAAAAAATTAATACCTAAATTTCATGAAAAATAAATTTTTTAAGATGTAATTTTGAAAAATAAAGTTGTGTATAAGTCTAATAATGTCAAATTTCGACTTTTTTTTACCCCTTTCAAAATACTTTAAAAAATAAAAACCAAAAAAACGTGCTGTTTAAAAAAAAAAAATTGATCCCTAAATTTTCAAAAAAAATTACATTTTTTACCTATTATTTTGTAAAATATAGGTAGCACATATTAAAAAATATTTAGCTACCGATAAAAAGGGAAATAAAAATCAATTTTAAAAAAAAAAACAGCTCTTTACGAAAACTACAAAATTCATTGAAAACACTAATTTTATGGTTTATAGCAATATATAAAAAAACTATTTTGTATATATACAATAACGCTACAGTTCTTGAAACAAAAAAAACGCTTGCAAATACCGTTATATCACAATAAAAAACCTTAATCTTCTTTTATTAGTTTAATGTAATCCAAGCACTTATAGGTGCAAATTATTTAAAAAAAGGATTATATTTTTAAATTTTTAGGAAAAAGTTATACCCACCAATAACACTAAAATCATGAAAAAAAACACATTTTAGGGTAAAAAGCATTTTAAAGGAAAATTTTCTTTTTATGATATAATACTACAATTTACAAGAGACTTAAAAAAAACACGTGAAATATAAAATTTGTTCAAAATAGAGTCTCAAATCCAATTATAAGCTTTAAGTAGTTTAAAATAGCATTTTAAAACGAAAAAAAACTATAAAACCAATTTGGAATTTTTCTATAAAAAAAAGGGGCGAAAAATGTCAATTTACGACTTTTTTTTACCCCTCGAAAAATACTTTAAAAAACCCTTTTAAAAAAAAACTTTTGTTTTTAAAATTAAAATTGATCCCAAATTTCATGAAAAAATATATATTTTTAGATTTTAAATTTTTGGAAATATAGTTTGAAAAATATCAAAAGCTAATTAGCTACCGAAAAAAGGAAATATACTTCATTGTAGAAAAAAAAAAGCCTTTATGAAAACTAGCTAAAATCATTGAAAACACACATTTAGGGGTTTTTATAGCAATATAAAAGAAAAAACTACTTTGTAATAAAAATAACGCTACATTTTTACAAGAAACTATAAAAAAACGTTGAAATACCGTTTATATCACAATAAAAACCCTTTTACTTTCTATTTATTAGTAAAATTAAGCTACTGATTTTTGAAAAATTATTCTAAAAAAAAGGATTGTTAATTAAATTTTGGGGAAAAAAACAGATATACCCCGGGATAACAAGCAAAATCATTGAAAAGAACACTTTTTTGAGGGTATAAAGCATTATAACGAAAATTTCCTTCATTTATGATAAACACTACAATATACAAGAAACTAGAAAAAAACTGTATTCCCCTTTGGGATCACAATATAGAGCCCAAAATTTCCATTATAAGTTACAGGTTTTTTAAAATACATTTCTAACGAAACAACTAAATACCATTTTGAATTTCTGTATAAAAAAAAAGGGCTGAATATGTAAATTTTCGAATTTTTTTACCCCTTCACAAAATACATTAAAACATTTAAAAAATAATTTTTTTTTAAGATTAAAATTAATACCAAAATTTCATGAAAAATAATATTTTAAAGCTCATAATATTGTAAAAAAAAAGTTGTGTATAAGGCTGAAAATGTCAAATTTCGACATTTTTTTAAGCCTTTCAAAAATCTTTAAAATCCCAAAAAAAAACGTGTTTTTTAAAATTAAAAATTGAACCTGAATTTCAAAAAAAATTACATTTTTTTTATTTTTAATTTTTGTAAAATATAGTTCTAGCACATTTTAAAAAAATTTTTTAGCTACCATATAAAGGAATATACTTAAATTGTGAAAAAAAACCTTTACTGATAACTAGTAAATTCATTGAAAACACTACTTTTTAGGGGTTTTATAGCAATATGATAAGTAAAACTACTTGTTAATACAATAACGCACATTTTACTTAAAATATAAAAAAACCGCTTGCAATATACCGTTATACCCACAATAAATAACCTTTTTAATCTTCATTTATTAGCTTAATTTAATGTAAGCTACTTATAGGTGAAAATTATTCTAAAAAAAGGATTGTATACTAAAATTTTGTAGGAAAACAGCTATAATCACCGATAACTAGCTAAAATCATTGAAAAAAAACACCTTTTTGGGGTAAAAACATTTCCATAATAAAAAATTCCTTCATTTATAATAACACTAAAATATCAAGAAACTATGAAAAATACGTGAATACCCCTTTGTATCAAAATATAGTCTCAAACCCCTATTATAAGTTTACAGTAGTTTAAAAATAGCTTTTTCTAACGAAAACAACTATATACCACATTTTGAATTTCTTTATAAAAGTCTGTATAAAAGTGCGAATAATGTCAATTTTCAAAATTTTTTTAGCCTTCAAAAAAATTAAAATATTTGAAAAAATGTTGTTTTTAAGTTAAAAATTGATCCCTAAATTTCATAAAAAAATTATTTTTTAGCTATAATTTTGTAAAATATAGTTGTAGAAAAATATCAAAAGCTATTTACTACCGATATAAAGGAATTCTTCAATTTGAGAAAAAAACCACTTTTCAAATAACTAGCTAACAATCTTTGAAAACACACATTTTTGGGGTTTATAGAATATGATGTAAAACACTTGTATATTACAAAACGCTACAGTTTACAAGAAACTATGAAAAACGTTTGCAATATACCGTTTCACAATAAAAACCCCTTACTTTCTATTTATTGCTTAAAATGTAATGTAAGCTACTTATATGGGGCAAATTTTTTCTGAAAAAAGGATTGTTACTTCAATTACTGGGAAAACGCTATATATCACCGATAACAGCAAAAATTTTCATTGAAAAGAACACATTAGAGGGTAAAAAGGGCATTATTGAAAGAAAACCCTTCTTTTAAATAAAAATAAAATTTTACAAGAGATATGAAAATACGTGAAAAATATATAATTGTATCAAATATAGAGTTCAAACCCTATTATAAGCTTACGTGAAAAAAGCTTTTCTAACGAACAACTAAAAAAAACCACATTTTGTTTTTCTCTATCAAAAAAAGGGCTGAATATTGTAAATTTTTTCGACATTTTTTTAGCTTTTTCAAAAAAAAAATTAAAACACTTGAAAAAAGTTTTTTTTAAGATTAAAATTGATATTAAATTTCATAAAAATACATATTTTAAGCTCATAATTGGTAAAATATATTTTCTGTAAAAGTGCGAATAATGTAAAATTTTCGACTTTTTTTTAGCCTTTTCAAAAATACTTTAAAAATACTTAAAAAAAGTTTTTTTTTAAGTTTAAAAAATTGCTACCAAATTTCAGATAAATACTTTTTTTTATCATAATATTGTAAAAAATGTAGTGTAAAAGTGGAATAATGCAAATTTGAATTTTTTAGCGTTTCAAAAAATACTTTAAAATACAAAAAAAAGTGTTTTTTAAGATTAAAATTGATCCCAAAATTTTCAAAAAAATTACATTTTTTTTACCATTCATTTTGAAAAATATAGTTGTAGCACATATTGAAAAAATTAGCACCGATATAAAGGAATTACTTAAATTTTGTAGAAAAAAACAGCCCCTTTACTAAAAATAGCTAAATCATTAAAACATACATTTTATGGGTTTTTATACAATATAAAAGAAAAACCCTAATTGTTAATACAAAACGCTACGTTTACTTGAAACATAAAAAAAACGCTTGAAAATTCCCGTTATATCACAATAAATAACCTCTTACTCTTCTATTTATTAGTTAAGAAACCCAAAGCTATTTATAGGTGCAAATATTCAAAAAAAAGGTTGTAATTTCAATTTTAGGAAAACAGCTATATATCCCCAATAACAAAGCAAAATCTTTTGAAAAGAACACTTTTTAGGGTATAAAGCTTTTTTCAAAAGGGAAAAATTTCCCTTTATTATGAAAACACTCCCTTTAAAAAAGGACATGAAAAACACGTGTAATATATAATTGATCAAAATATAGAGTCTCAAACCCCAATTTATTTGCTTACAGTATTTAAAAAATACATTTTTTTTTAACAAAAACAACTATAAAACCAAATTTTTTGAATTTCCTATCAAAAAAAGGCTGAATAATGTAAATTTACACTTTTTTTACCCCTTCGAAAAACTTAAAAACTTGAAAAAAATTGTTTTTAAGTTTAAAATTTAATACCTATATTTATGAAAAATACATATTTTTAAGTCAAATTTTGAAAAAAAAGTAGTGTAAATGCTGAAAAAATATCAAATTCGACATTTTGTAGCGATTCAAAAATAATAAAATACTTGAAAAAACGTTGTTTTTAAAATTAAAATTGATACCTGATTTTTAAAAAAATATTTTTTTTAGATTTTAATTTTGTGAAATATAGTTGTACAAATACAAAAGCAAATTTAGTACCGATTAAAGGAATATATTTAAATTTTTTAAAAAAAAAAACAGCTTTTTAAATGATAACTACAAAAACATTAAAAACACTACTTGTATGGGTTTAGCAATAGATAAGTAAAAAATTTATTATCAATAACGCTAAGTTTACAAGAAACTATGAAAAACGTTTCCCCAATATCCCGTTATATCAAAATAAAAAACCTCTTACTCTTCTATTTTTTAGCTTAAGTAAGTAAGTATTTTATGGTGAAAAAATTATTCAAAAAAAAGGTTATAATTAATTTTTGGTGGGAAAAAGCTATATATACCAAAAAAGGGTAAAACATGAAAAGAAACTTTGAGGGTATAAAGCAGTGGTTCCCAACAGTGGTCCAGTGGACCTTGGGGCCCCACGAAGGCCTGGCCGGGGCCCACGTGTAATGATCTTTTTTTTTTTTCTTTTTTTCTTTTTCAAAATAATAAAGTATCACCTAGAAAACTCGTTTTCCCTTCCGTTTCTTTAATACTTCCAAGACTTTTCTTGGGACTTTTTAAAAAACATTTTTTAAAACAGTTATTAACAACGAACATAAAAAAATTGTTACGGAAAGATTTATAAAAAAAAATTTTTTAAAAAAAATCCTGCAAATTTTCTTTTCGCCCTTTATTACATGAAAAAAATTGTTTATAAAGATTCCTTCGTGTTTTTTTTTAAAAAAAGGGAAGGCAAGAGTCATTCGCGGGAACGTCTCTCTTTCGTCCTTTTTCCAAAACATGAAATATAAAAAAAAAAAAGAGTTCGCATATATTTTAACTCAGAGTCTTTTTTAAAATAATAACACCTTTTTCCCACCTTTCAAAAAGGACCTTCTTCCAATAAACTTATTTATCAAAATAAGTGTGAGAGAAGAAAAAGAAAGGACTTTCACTTCGGGGAACGTTCGATAGGATACTTTCAAGCGAGCCCCCCAACCCAGCTAGGTTTTCCCTCTCGACTGCCGCTCTCGTAACCTCTCCACTGCCCCTCTGTGCAGGTCCGTTGTGTTTTTGTTGTGTAAATGTGTGTCTGAGAGTGAGTGAGTGATTTGGGGTGGTGTGTGTGTGTGTTGTGTGTGTGGGTGTGTGTGTGTGTGTGTGTGTGTGGATGGGTGACTGCGAGTGAGGTGTTCTTCGAGGTGAGTGAGTGAGGTGTGGTGTGTGTGTGTGTCTGCTGTGTGAATGATGTGTTGAGTTTCATCATTTATTGTCTGATTTAAATCATTGTATTACGACTTTTTTATACTACTTTTG
>JACEEZ010023194.1:0-37500 GCA_016584305.1 Chionoecetes opilio
TTTTAAAATCTCCTATAAATATATAATATATTCTGGTCTTAGTGCCGTTATACCCAGGTGATTGAGTTCTGTAGGGTTTATGCTCTAAGTACTTGCCCTTCCAGAGAGAGTTTATGTATGTGTCCTAAGGTCTCAACAGCAATAATGTTTCATGGTGAATAAATAGGATGATGTTTCAAATATAGTTCTTGTGTTTATTATCAAAAAAACCCCAGGTGATTATTCTGTGTTAGGACAGTAATTCCCCACACTTCCAAAAGAGTCAGCCTTACTCGGTATAGTTCCACGTACCAATCACGACTACCAAGATAAATCTAATCTTAATATTATTCAAACGCGCCCAGGGAGTAACCCAGAGAACTACTCGCCTGAGCTGGTGGCAGCATCCCCTTAACTCACACCCTGTTCCCTTAACCTAAACCCCTACCCCTTCCCCTTAAATTCATCCCCCATTTCATTACTCTCCGCAGCGAGAAGTGTTCATACTATAATCACATAGTGAGGTCATAAGACTAAGTTAAATTATCAATTCAAGTTGTAATCAAATGAAAAATCATAATCAATTAATATCACTCAAGTAACATTGACCAGTTATAAACTCCCCATAGGAGTTTCTGGCAACACATTGGGACTGGAATGTGTATGGGAAGTGGATAAAAGACTCAGTAAAAGTGGAAAGGTGGACAGGTGAACTGGGAATGTTTGTGACAGGAGTGATGAGACATGGGAGTATGGCTGTGTGCAAAAAGGAAATAAATAGGAGAGTGGAAGAGAAAGGGAAGGAAGAATGGCTGAGGGGAATGAGTGAGAAATCAACACTGGAATGGTAGCTACAGGAGAAAGGACCAGCCACGGTATGAAAGGTTCTATGATGGTGGCTATAGAGGGGACCTACTCTTCAGAGCCAGGACAAAGTCGCTGGAGGTAAATAGTCGTATGTACAGATGGAAGAATGATGGCCGCAAGGTGTGTGTGATGTGTGTGACAGGAGTGGATGAAACCGTGGAGCACTTGATGCTGGAATGTGAACGGTATGAGTATGCTAGAACAAAGATGTTGGAGGTAGTGGTAGGAGAGGTCGGAGTGGAAGAATGGCGAGAGATGAGAGACAGGAGAGTGGAGATGGAGTACCTGCTGGGGTTCTGTGCTGAGTGGAGGAGTGACAGTCGTGTGATTGAGAGTGTAAAAGAATTCTTGGAGAACTCTTGGAGAGCACGTAGGAGAGAGCATGAGAGGCAGGGGGCCCCATGATGGGGACCCCGTATGAAGTGATGCAGAGGAGGAAGGGGGGAAAAAGAAATCCCTATTTTTGCTTCCCCCTTTTGCTTCTCTCCCAACAGATTACGTGTGTGGGAGAACGCCGGACCCAAGGCTTCACTGACAGCATCTGCTGGGTGACTCCCAAATCAAGATCAAGATCAAGATCAACAAGAGTAGGAAAAGGTTCTATGATGGTGGCTATGGAGGGGACCTACTCTTCAGAGCCAGGACAAAGTCGCTGGAGGTAAATAGTCGTATGTACAGATGGAAGAATGATGGCAGCAAGGTGTGTGAGAGTGGGGTGACAGGAGTGGATGAAACCGTGGAGCACTTGATGCTGGAATGTGAACGGTATGAGTATGCTAGAACACAGATGTTGGAGGTAGTGGTAGGAGAGGTCGGAGTGGAAGAATGGGAGAGATGAGAGACAGGAGAGTGGAGATGGAGTACCTGCTGGGGTTGTGTGCTGAGTGGGGGAGTGACAGCCGTGTGGATTGAGAGTGTAAAAGAATTCTTGGGAGAACTTTTGGAGAGCACGTAGGAGAGAGCATGAGAGGCAGGGGGCCCTCAGTGATGGGGGACCCCGTATGAATGTGATGCCGAGAGAGGAAGGAGGGGAAAAAGAAATCCCTAGTTTTGCTTCCCCCTTTTGCTTCTCTCCCAAAGATTACGTGTGTGGGAAGACGCCGGACCCAAGGCTTCACTGACAGCATCTGCTGGGTGACCCCCAAAATCAAGATCAAGATCAAAGATCAAGGAAGGAGTTTAAAAAATTACAGGCCAATAGCGGTATGTGACACGGTATGTAAGTTTTTTTCTGTGGTGTACTGAATGAAAGGCTAGGTGAAGTTGTGGAAAGAAATAAGGTGATGGGTGAAGAGCAGAATTGATTCAGAAAAGACAGAAGAGGTGAGGACAATATGTGTAATGAATGAAGTGATTGAGAGAACAAGGAAGGAGGGAAAGAAAGAAATATCTAGCCTTTCTAGATATTTAGAAAGCGTATGACAGAGTGGATAGAGGAAAAGCTATGTAAGGTATTGGAGACGATTTTGGGATGAGTGAGAAGGTTGTTAAAAAAATAAGCGTATGTATGAGAACACACAGGCCAGTTCAGTATGGGTGACCTCGACTGATGGGTGAATAGTAAAAGAGGGGTAAGACGGGTGTGTCCTTTCTCCTCTACTTTTTTGGGTTATATAGTTGAGGAAAGGGAGTGAGAGTGAAGCGTAGGGTGGTGTGGGGGGACACCGTACTATTAGTGGAAAAATATTTATAAAAAATCCATTTTTTACCTGAAGAGTGCACACTGTGCCCAAAACAAACTTCACAATATGGCCCACCTATGGTACCCTCATGAATACTTAACTCAGATAATAAGGGTCATTTAAGGTTTTTTATAAATTTTTGGCACCTCGTCCCGGGGTCCCCCCCACGAGGGGAACCGGATCAGGGATGGGGGCACCGTATGATATTTTAAACTCATATTACATCAAACATTATTGTGTTTTTTTGCCTGAAATCAACCTATATGCTAAGCCTAGACACCCACCATTATTTTTAAATGATGAAATGAAAGATAGGCTCATAAAAATAGCATTTTAAAAGATAGGCCCTAGGTTTTTTTTATCCCTCACTTTTCCCAGAAGTCCCATTTTTAAAAGGGCCCGGCAGCGGGGAAACCCCTTTCACCGGGTCACCGCCTTTTGGGTGATGCCTTGGAAGGTCCCCCAGGAAAAAACCCTTGGGGAAACTGTTCGGGGATAAACCAGAAGTTTTCATCTAGGAGGGTGGGGAAGGGTTTGAACGTGTCTGGGGTGTTAGCGGACTTTTTGGAGGAAAAAAGGGGTTAAATTTTTCCACATCCTTTAAAGGGCCCCAACCCCTAGAATAGCACACTAATGTGCCCAAAACCCTTCCCTCCCCCAATTTTTCAGCGGGAACCGAAAAAAGTCCCCCCCCCTGTGATGTTTTCGCAGAAAAAGGGTTTATGATCCCGGGCAGCCCAAAGGTTTCCCCTTTCGTCTCCCCTAATCCGAGTATTCGGAGGATTCGCCCACTGAAGTGGAATCATAAAACCTCCCCCTCGTCAGTGGGGGTTTTCCTCCGGGACAGGCACAAAACCTTCTTCCGCTGGGACCCTTCTTTTTTTTCCCAAATGTTTTCTTTCGGGCCGTTTCCTTTTTTTGTCTTCCAGCTTTTTTGCCTCTTTTTCTCCCTTAAACCCGGGTCAGATATTGCCTCCTCATTCTGGGTTTTAAAATCCCAGGCCCGCACCCCTTCCCCCCTTTCCAAAAGGACGGGGTTTACCCTTTAGGGTTTTAACGGCCTTTACACCCTCTGGGTTAAGTCTGTCTTTTGAGGGGGGTTTGGTCCTGGGGGGGCCCAGGGTGCGTCGTGCTCGGGCCCGGGGTGGCAGGGTGAAATCGGGGGGGGGGCCCCGGGGGGGCGGGCTCTGTCGTGCTGGGGTTTCCGGGGTGGCAGGCTTTGTCGTGCGGGGGCCCGGGGGTGGCAGGGGGGTTTCTTTGCTGGGGCCCCGGGGTGGGGCCTGTCGGCTGGGGCCCGGGGTGGCAGGCTTTTGTCGTGCTGGTCCCGGGGTGGCAGGCTCTGTCGTGCGGGGGCCCCCGGGGGTTTTGGCAGGCCATAAATTACCGGGGGAGACAAAAGCGGGAAGGGGTATAGCTTCTAAAGGTTTATGGCCTTCACCCAATCGCCCCTCTCCATTGAATTTCCTCCATCAGAAGAATTTGGGAATAACTTCCACTCCCAAATTTTTTGGTGGTGGGGTTTCGCTCGGTAATGCGCTCCTAAAAACACATCATTTTGGGAAAGTTTGCGATTGATTTGGCCAAAATACCAGTGGGCCCGGGAAACCACGGGAAGAAATGTTGGAGGGGGTAGGGGCTTTGGTCCATGCCTCAGAAGCAAATTCGGAAAACTTGGGGACTTTTGATTTTGCTCTTTAGGGTGAAATATGGCGGTGGTCTTTAAAGGGGGGCCCACGCAGGAAGCCCTTAAAGGGCCCCAAAAAAACACTCACATCCAAGGGCTGGAGTTTTTTTATGTTGTATTGGGGAGGAGGCAAGGGTTAAAAAAAAATAAAAGGGTACCATGGCATTTATCGAAAAACCAAACGGCTGAATGTTCATGTAAACATTCCTTTTGTCTATGATCAGAAGAATCTTGTTCTCTACGAAAAAAAGGGTTTTTATTCAGGGGAAAATGCGAATTTCCCGCACGAAGCATTCACCATTCACCCAGCCACTAGGATGCAAAAATCCCTTTGGAACCAAAAAGATGGGTTTTTCCCAAAAAAACGGGGGGGATTCCTCGGCATTGGGAATTAAAACACTGGAGGGTTGGATTTGCCCCCAGAAATTTTTAAGCCCACAAAGTCATGCTGCCCACCGCTTTTCACGATTTACCTGCGTGCTACGGCTGGCCTCTCGCACACAAAACCCCTTGACTGGTTCATAACAGTCGACAATGAATTTCTCTTCCCAAATTGTATATCCGGTCCGGCGTGAATGGGGATTTTCCCAAACCCTAATGTGTAAGCCTTAAAAAAGGGGTTTAACATTGATTTTGTTAAAGGAAACCAACCCTGGCAATGGCACCCTTTCCCGGGGCCCTTTCCCAAACGGTTTGGATGAGGGTTTTCATGAAGGCATAGTACCAGTCCCTTTCGCCCCTTTTCTCTTTCTCCCAGGCAGCAGGGATGCTCCTTGCTCCCACAAGCTATGGGGATACTGGGTTCCCCATCCTACGCACATCGTCAGGCAGGGCCCTAGAAAAATTGGCTGCGTGGGATGGATAATCAGCAATTTTTATTTCTTGTTGGGGGGCTGAAAACCCTTTTTGCTACGGGAAGCAACAGCCATTAGGAAAATCCATCCCAAAAGCTTTTTCATAATAAAGGGGTCCTTTAACAAAAGAAAGGGGTTAGGACTTTAAAAAGGGCCCCTTTCTGGCAACAAAAATTGACAAAAAAAATAATAAAAAAGAGCGCTTTGGGGCATCCCCCTTTAAAAAAAAGAAATTAAATTAGGACTTTGAAGGCCCTGCTCAAAAAAGTTTAAAAAAAAAAATAAAAAAAATTTTAAAAAACTATAAACTAGAGAACCCTTAAAACTTTTCCCCTGAGGTCTTTTTTAAAAGGGCCCCATCCCAGGGAACCCAAAGGGAAAACGTGGGATGAAGGGCAACAAAAAGGGGCCCTTTGGGGGATATGGAATAAAAAAAGCAAAATTTCAGAAAAGTTGTTTTTCCCTTTATGTTTTAATCTGTCAGCGGCTTTCTTCAGGCTGCAGGTAGTGGCCCCGCGGTTTCTTAAAGGCAAACCTCCCGGTCAGTGCGGGCCATCTGCTTTTTTCGCTTTCCCGGCCTATTTGCGAGGGATGATGGGCGGGTTGGGGGCGGTATGGTTAGATCGGGAAAAAAGTTAAAGACTTAGACATCATTCATAGTTTGGTTTTGGTTAGTTTAGGTTTGCTTTGCTTGTAATTTTTTTTCAGTGTAGAGGCGATTCTTTTCAAAGGTCACCAAAATTTTTTTTGGAAATATGAGTTGGCAATTTTATGTGGGGGGGTCACCGGAAAGTCATGCCCCCAAAATATTTCCCCCTGTGAAATGTTTTTTTTTAAAAATAAAACATTAATTCTAAAAATTTATCTAATAAATAAATCACTTTAAATAGTTTGTTCATGTGCTTATTTTAACATAATAACACTGATAGCATCATAAATTTTAAAACCAAATCACCTTTAACTTTTCACCAACAAAAAAAAAAAATGTTTTCCCTTTTTAATTTTAAAAAACTTTGTTCACCACCACCCTTTAATATTTAAAACTAATATTTCAAATCAGTCACCTTTTTTTTTATGTTTTTTTTTTAATTTTTTAAAAAATATATTTTGATTTTTCCCAAAATTTGTTGGGGATACGGGGGGGGCAAACCCAAAAAGGGCTTTCCCCGAAAAAATGCAGTTTTTAAATGTTTTTTTTTAAACCCTAAAAAAATTTAAATTTAAATCATTCAATAACATAAATCAAATTATATAATAGTTTTTTTTTTGTTTCATGTGCTTATAGCATAATAAAAACTGATATAGCATTTATAATTTAAAACCAATCCCCTTCAACTTTTCACCAACAAAAAAACACTGTTCCATTTAATTTAAATGCATTTCCCACACCTTTTTAAAATCATGCTAATATGCATAGTCGTCCTTTTTCTTTTTTTTTTTAAGTATTTAAAAATATATAAAATTTTTTCCCAAAAACGGGAGTGATGCGGGGGAAACACCGAACGTTTAAAGCCCCCGAAAATATGCAGTGTTTAAAATTTTTTTTTAAAACCCTTAAAAAAATTTTTCCCAGAAACATTCTAAATAACATTTAAAACATTTATATATAATTTTTTTTTATGTGCCTTTTAGCATAATAACACTGATAAGGGATCATAATTTTAAAACCCCTTTCCCTTCAACTTTTCCACAAAAAAAACACTTTTTCCCTTTTAATTTAAAATGGGACTAGTTTTACCCCCACCATTTTATATCATGCGAATATAATAGTCAAACACTGTTTGTTATGTTTGTGTTTGGTTTTCAAAAAATAAGCTTTTCAAAATTTCAGTAAAGGGGATCCCCGCAAATTCAAACCCAAAATTTTAAACCCCCCGCCAAATTTTTTTTAAATAATTTCCACCGGGGGGGGGCCTTTTTCAAAGCTTTCACTACTTTTTTACTCAATAACATTCAATACGGTTTTAACCCCGGATTGCAACTTCCCCAAAAGAAACACGGGATCAAAAGCCGACATGGAAACACTTTAAGGAACGGCGAAAAGTAAAAAAGGAACATACGAAAAAAAAATTTTTACCTGGTTTAAAAAAACCCGGGGGTGCCTTTACGCTACCCTGTTGCTCGCATGAGTTCCCTGAAAGGGGGGCGCTGCATCCGTTTTGGGGGCAGGTGGGCCCCGAAAATTTGAAAATTTAATTTTTTGCGTTTAGCCTCGTACGGGATCCCCCCCGGGTTTGGTTTGACCCCCCCCCACCCTCAGGTTGGGTGTGAAAATTGAGATGAAAAATTTTTATTTTACGATATATGCCCCTTTAAAGTGGTGACCTTAGTGAAAAAAACAATGAGCTTTCCAAGAGAAGCTGGGAATGCTGGACTGATTGGGAAAAGGGGCTTCAAAAGTTTGGCCCAGTAAGGGGCAAGAGTCCAAAATGTTGGTGGTGAAAGGGGTGACCTGAAGATGACCGGTTTTTTGGGAAAGGGGGTTGGAATGAAATAAAAAAGAACGAAAAGATACAATTTTTCCCGGGTATTTGGTTGGATGATAAAAGGCGTGGAAAACTAAACCTGAGAGGGTAGCGAGCCAAAACCCGTGGGTTGGAAAAGGGTAGGCAGTGTGGCAAATGCGGGCCAAAAAGTATGAAGTGGGGAGGACTATGGAAAGGGGGGCAGTCCCCAGAATTTTGTATTTGGCCCCGGAAACAATGGGGTGGTCTAGGAAAGGGGGTTGGGGCAGATTGGAAGTAAAAAGAACAAAAACAGGCCCGAATAGGGATTAGGGGCCAAAAAGGTATGTGGGAGTGGGGAAACGATTAGAAAGGGGACAGGGATGGAGCACGTTTTAGAGAGAGGATAGCAAAGGCAGGACTGAGGTACAGAGCTAGACTGCAACGAATGGATACAGCAAATGGGCAAGTAAGGTTTGGGACTGGAATATGTATGGGAGTGGATGAAAGACTCAGTAAAAGTGGAAAGATGGCAGGTGAACTGGGAATTTTTTGTGACATGGAGTGAGACATGGGAGTATGGCTGTATGCAAAAGGAAATAAATAGGAGAGGGGAAGAAAAAGGGGAAAGAAGAATGGCTGAGGGGAATTTTTTGAGAAATAAACACTGGAATGGTACAGGAGAAAGACCACCACGGTATAAAAAGGTTCTATGATGGTGGCTATGGAGGGGTTTACTTTTCAGAGCCAGGACAAAGTCGCTGGAGGAAAATAGTCGTATGTACAGATGGAGAATGATGGCACCCAGGGTGTGTGATGTGGGGTGACAGGAGTGGATGAAACCGTGAGCCCTTGATGCTGGAATGTAAACCCGGTATGATATGCTACCTAGAACAATGATTTTGGAGGAAAGTGGTGGGAGAGGTCGGAGTGGAAGAATGGGCGAGATATGAGAGACAGGAGAGTGTAGATGGAGTCCCGGCTGGGGTTGTGTGTTTGAGGGAGAGTGACAGTCGTGTGATTGAGTGTAAAAGAATTCTTGGAGAATTCTTGGAGAGCACGCATGAGAGAGCATGAGAGGCAGGGGCCCCTCAGTGATGGGGACCCCGTATGGGTGTGGTACTGGAGGGGGGGGGACACCTGGCTGTTTTTCCACCCCCCCCCCCCTTTTGCTTCTCTCCCAACAGTTACGCGTGTTTCCCGGGAGAACGCCGGACCCAAGGCTTCACTGACAGCATCTGCTGGTGATTCCCAAATCAAGATCAAGATCAAGATCAAGATCCAAGATCGCCCCCTCTCCCAGAGCTGTAATCCCCCTCCCGAAAGATCACCCCCTCCCCTCAGAGCTGTAACCCCCCCCCCACAAGATCGCCCCGATCCCCTCAGAGCTGTAACCTTGGGCCCCCTCCCGAAATCAGCCCCGATCCCCTCAAGAGCTGTAGCCTATTTTTAACCCCATCCCCTCAGAGCTGTAACCCCCCATCCACAAGAACAGCCCCCATCCTGAACTTTAACCCCCATCCCCCCAAGCTTTAACCCCCATCCCCAAGATCAAGCCCCATCCCCTCAGAGCTATAACCCCCATCACCAAGATCAGCCCCCATCCCCTCAGAGCTGTAACCCCTATCCCCAAGTTCAGCCCCCATCCCCCAGATCAGCCCCCATCCCCTCAGAGCTGTAACCCCCATCCCCTCAGAGCTGTAACCCCTATCCCCAAAATCATCCCCCATCCCCCCAGAGCCGAAACCCCCCGTCCCCAGACAGCCCCCATCCCCAAGAGCTGTAGCCAAATCCCTCACAGTGTTTCACTCACTGAGCTCTATAAAACATATAGAGCTCAGTGGTTTCACTCAGCGCTTGTCTTCCTCGGGGTCTACTGATCGAGGACCCTTCCCTTCGGAGTCGGAGCTAGTTATTCATCAGCGGCGCCTCAGCTTTCTTCACTGGTGTTGTTGGTTGCATACATTAACCAATCGAGGGGGAAATTTCCTTCACGAACACATTATTAAGGAGGAGGAGGAGGAGAGGGAGGGGAGGAGGGGGAGGGGAGGAGGAGGTAGGAGGAGGCGTTGGTGGTAATGAATGGTCGTGGTGGTGGTGAGTCGACCCCATCATCAACACCACCATCATCATCACCACCCTATCCTATATATGCCTCTCCACCAATGCAATTCCTAATGGACCCGTTTACTCTACTTGAGGTAAGATTGAATTTGAAATCTTCAAGCCTATACAGTTGGGCAAGTGATGTTGATTTTTATGTGAACAGTATTTTTGATGATACAGCCAATTAAAGTACGGGAAAAAATTTTTAAACGCTCTAAACAACTGGCGCCATGTTGTGACGTCCCCAGCGCAGACAACAGAGCAAAACAGCTGGTGAAGCGGCCGCTACTATATTTTGTACTACCTACTACTACGCCAACTGCATTACCCCTACTACTGCAAGATGACCAGAAATCCTCCTTCAAGTGATGTAGTAGGTTTATTCACTGTGTTTGTGAATATGTAAGTTGTAGTTTATAAGAAAAAAGTGGATAGACAGAGATAAGTGGCCCGTGACACCAGACAAGTGATGATTTTCTGGGATCGCATTCCTTAAATAGGGAGTTTAAATGAACCTGCAATGACATGTACAGCTAGACAGATAGACGAACTCATAGAGGAACAGGTGGGAAATGTATGGCTTTTCTTTCCCCACATAAGCAAAACATACACCCTTCGTCACTCTACTCACCACTACAACCTTTACTAACCATACATTTCTACCTGTTCCTCTATGAGTTCGTCTATTGTCTACTTACATGTCATTGCAGGTTCATTTAAGCTCCCTATAAGGAATGCCGATCCCAGAAGTCATCACTTGTCTGGTGTCACGGGCCACCCTTTTCTCTGTCCTATCCACTTTTTTCCTTATAAACTACAACTTACATATTCACAAACACAGTGAATACTACTAAAATCACTTTTAAGGAGGAATTACTGGTCATCTTGCAGTAAATAGGGGTAATGCAAATTAGTAAGGTTAGTTAGGTTAGTAAAATAAAACTATAATTTTACAAGGGTAGGCTAGGTTAGTAATAATTTTTTTATGGGGGTCTCGCTATGAGGTTATTAGTGAGGGTTAGGTTAGGTTGGGGTTATAGTGAGATTAGATTAGTAATATTAAACATATTACATTTTTGAGGGGTCCAGGGGGATCTTTTTAAAGGAGGGGGGGGGGGTTGAAGGGGGCATCTCCCCCCCACTTTTAATCACAGTTTAGAGGTATCTGAAGGGATCTGTGAAGGTCTGGAGGAAAAACACTCTAATAAGGGCGGGAAAAGGACTCTAGAATTTTACCTAACTCGCTGCGTGTTGTATACTTAACATGGAAAAACCCAGCCTGTCTCATCCCTACCTCAAAAGCCTTGCATACTGCATACTACTCCCGCAACTTATACAGCTCAGCTAAGGCCCCCCAGCTACATATCATTTTCAAGTTACTTATCCATGGGACAAGTACATACATTAACAATACATCAAAATGGTCTTCACAGCAATAGTATGAATTTTCCTTCATCGAGAAATCACGCCTTGCAGACATCCACCACTGTTTTTCCCCTTTTTCTTGTCTTTTTGGCATAGTTTTTGAACACATTCTCTGGAGTTTAATTGTGGTGTTTTTTTTACATTAGCACAAAACAAGCATAATGTGTTCTTTTGTCTGGGACATGTTGAATGCATAGATAGGTACTGCGGTTCTGCTAGCCAAAACAAGCCGATCAGCGATCAGGCGAGATCTGAGTCTGCGCTTACTACGTCACAATCAATCACAGCGCGTTCCGCCGTGTTTTTGTGATATTTTGGCCCCAAAAAAGCCATATATTTCATTTATGGTGCATTTCTCAGCAAAAAGAATATGAGTGCAGTGATATGTAGCCTATAGTGCATCCAACGCTTCATAATACTCCGTGTTTTAGGTGTGAGTAAACGGGTCCATTAATTCATCCACCAAATGACAAGTTGACAAATTATGTGGGACAATAAAGACATAAAAAAAAATATCTACTCGTCCCCTATGAACCCGTTGCAGCGAATTTCAGTTCAGTTTTCCTTCTAATTTTGTCATAACTGAAAAATCTATCTTACACAATCTAACCAAATCTGTAAAAGAATATTGTCCATGTTATCGAAAAAACCCACTATCTAACTTAAAACGTTATCTTTTGCTACGTAGAGAGAGAAAGAGGAATCGTCACATATGATAAAAAATCGAAACAATTAATTAACTGTGAATAAAAACTTAGCTTAAACTAATATGGAGCCTGTACTAGAGAGCAAGGGGGAGAAAGCGTGGCCACCGAGATGATGTCTCTCGGTGGTCTCGGAGAAAGGAGCCTATACGTGTGATCCTTGGACCTTGCGAGGAAATGGCGGGAGAATAGTGTTGTTGGAGCCAAGACGAGCAAGTTTTCATCCTGCCTTTACAGTTCATTTATTAAGTATTGGCACATTTTATCGCGGCCACCTGTGAGTCTCTGCTGCAGGGGAACTGTCAAGCACTTGTCGCCGTATTACTGGCAGGTGAGGAAGCATATTTTCGAGGATTGATAGATGATTGTAGTGTGTGTCCTTTGTGTTGTGTTTTGTGGATAAAGGTTAAAGCTGTTATCGATGCTCTTGTGTAGTTAGCATGGCAATGTATGGCATGGATATCCTTACATGTCCACTCATGGATTATGCGGGTAACATCCGCTTTCCGCTTTATCAACCCTGCCAAATCTCGTTTAGGAAATTATCCCACAGAACTGCCAGGCCAGGGCTCTGCCGGCCAGAACACTCACTTTATCTGTAGAATTTCTGCTTTAGCGTCTGGTAAGGATACTAGTCACTTCCGGAAAGCAAAAAGGTTATAATGGACGAGAATTTCGGGGTCGTTTTTAGAGACCGACTATTTTTTCCTGGCCTACAATAGAATAGGTGCTTGTTCTAATGGAGATAGTTTTATTTGGCGCAAACCCATAGTAAATTTTTAATTTTTTTTAATCATCGAATTTTTTGGTACTTTTTTCCATTAAAAAACACTGTTTCTCCATCAGAAAAAGCACTAAACTTGACCGGGAAAAATTAGTCAGGGTCTTATAGGTTTTAATGAAACTTATAAGGTTAGGTTAGGTATACTTTGTGGTTAAGGTTAGGTTAAGTTTCATTAAAACCTATAAGGTTAGGTTAGGTTTCATTAAAACCTATAAGGTTAGGTTAGGTATACTTTGTGGTTAAGGTTAGGTTAGGTTTCATTAAAACCTATAAGGTTAGGATTGGTTTCATTAAAACCTATAAGGTTAGGTTTGGTTTCATTAAAACCTATAAGGTTAGGTTAGATTTCATTAAAACCTATAAGGTTAGGTTAAGGCCGTGTCACACGAGCAATTTTTTCCGGCATCTTTTGGTATTTTGCTACCAAAAGATGCCCGTACTGGTGGCAAAAGGTGCGCGTGTTGTCACACGGCGTTTCGGCTACGATCATCTTCCTACCAGAGTAGCTAAGATCTTATTCTTCTATCTTAGCCAGTGGCATCACCAGGAAAAAAAATTAGGGGGGGCTTTAGCCCCGGGGTGGTGATGGGCGAGCGCAGCGAGCCTATCCAGCTGGGGGGTCGGGGGGTAATTTTGAAAATTAATCAGTTCCAGGGTAATTTTGAGGCCCAAAAAAGAGAAGAAAGTGTGGAATTTAGCTTTAATTACATGACACATAAATTAATAGAGTTATACCATGCATCATACCATATTAACTAAATTTGATAATTTGAAGAAGAATTTTATTCTGTTTATACAAAATAATAAAATTGCCATTTTTCTCTCTCCACTAACAAACACAAAGGAATTGCACAATGTATGTTTTTGGTTTGTTTCTCAGTAAGGTTTTATCTTGATAATGAAAAAAAAAAAAATATAAACTTACAATATATTCAAGGTATTTCCCTTATTGCACAAAAACAGGTACATGGGATACTGTAGTTAAACAGAATAAAGTACATGATCATGATAAAGTAACTAAAAGCCGATTTAACCTGCCTCCCACTGCCTTACCCTGGCACCCACTGCCTTAACCTGCATACCACTGTGTTAACCTAACCAATTTTGGGGGGGCTGAGTCCTTGACTTGGGGGGGCTAAGTCCCCCTTAGCCCCCCCGCGGTGATGCCACTGATCTTAGCTACTCTGTTTCTACTGGCATCTATAAAATGTCCTTCCCTCTTTACGTTTTCCTTGATAACCATAAATAAACCTTGCTTGAATTCCTAATCAAATAAAAATAACATCAAATTATCCCCATTTCTATAGTAACTAGGGGGGGGGGGGGGGCACTCAGTAGAGCGCATACCTCCACCGGAGGTATGCGCTCTAAAACAAACAGTTGTGATTCGATTTCATCCAAAATAAAATCAGTTCTTCCTTATACCAAATAGACTTGGTATACCAAGTTTGGTCCAAATCTAGTTGTAACTTTTCGAGAAATCCTGTACACTAACAAACAAACAGACAGATCGGGGTGAAAACATGTGTGTGTGTGTTTGTTTATTTGTAGGAGGGAGAGTTGGAGGTGGAGGGGTTTCACCCAAGATTATTTATCATGGCTATATTGGATGCTGCGCCGTATAGCCTGTATACGGCGCATATAAAACGGAGGTATGTACTCAGTAGAGCGCATACCTCCGCCCAGGCATGTAATAATTGGTTGCCATGGCAACAGTTGTGATTAGATTTCATCCAAAATTAAATCAGTTTTTCCTTATACCAAATAGACTTGGTATACCAATTTTGGTCCAAATCTATTCGTAACTTTTCGAGAAATCCTGTACACTAACAAACAAACAAACAAACAGATCGGGGTGAAAACATAACCTCCCTCCAACTTCGTTGGCGGAGGTAAAAACACGTGCAGCCTATTAAATGCCTATTAAATTTCAGTTTTTATCAACATTTTCCGTCATAACTTCTCATCAACAACTCAAAACTTAACTATATATCTAAATAATATGTTAAAAAAATCTAAATAACACGCATGTACCATATCATACACGTGTCTTGTATATATAGAGAGTAAAACCTGTTTATTTTTCCTACCGTACTCTACCAAACGCTTTATTTTTCTCCTCTCATCTTCACCATATTACTAATACTATACAAAATTATACAGCTATTTTCCCTATATACAGCACTTATTTGCCCTAAACATATCACATATAGATGCTACAGCATCTCTTGACCACCCAAGATTGGTCATTTCTCTATATTTCACTGAAATGTGTAGTTCGTACAAGTCTTGCATGGTGTCGGCTGCTCCAAAATGTAAACAAGGATGCCGGTACTGGTGGCAAAAGAACGAACATGCGCGACTCAGCGTTTGCTACCAAAAGATGCTGGAAAAAGTGTCTGTGTGACATGGCCTTTAGGTTTCATTAAAACGTATAAGACCCTGACTAATTTCCCCCGGCCAAGCTTTAGTGCTTTTTCTGATGGAGAAACAGTTTTTAATGGAAACGGTACCATAAAATTCGGTGATGATTTATTTGTTTTTCATTTTTTTTTTTTAAATATGAGTTTGTGCAAAATAAACTATCTCCATTAGAACAAGCACCTATTGTAGGCCGGGAAAAAATAGCCCGTGTCTCTGAAAACGACCGCGAAATTCTCGTCCATTTTTACGGCAGGTTCACACGAGCTTTTTTCGGCATTTTTGTAAACAGAGAAAGGTCTGGTCTGGGGCTGGGTAATCGCCTAGGTTTAAAAAAAAAAATCATAAACCCGCTCGATCGGTCTTTTAATCGACCGATTTTGCCGAGAATTTTTCGCGCAAATTCAAATAAACGCAGAAGCCAGACCACCTCTCCCCAATCACCCAATTGGTATAATTTCGTATTGGGCATAAAAACGAACAAATTTAACTTACATCATCGTGCAGATCTTTCATCCTTAATTTTGAATCCCAATTTTCCCCAATTTCCTATGCCAATGGCGATACAATAATACCAAATTTTTTCCGTTTTAGGTAGCTACAGTCAGAAACGGTTGTTAGTTTAAATCAATTATGTTGGTTAGATGGGGGGTTTTGATTTAAGTAGATGATATCAAGGAAAAAATGAAACTATCAATACTACCTCATAATAAAGTCCCCGAAAACTTATCTTTCGCGTGCCAAATACACACAAGCCAGCCCCTAGCCCAGAGGTTCTCAAACTGCACTGGATGGGCGCACTAGATTATATCTTGGACTTCGGGGGCGCAGCAGCTATATATATATATATATATATACTAGCCGCAAAGCCGCCCCTCCGGGCAGGACTTTTTGGCTAGCTCCTGCGTAGGGTATTGGTGGGGCCTTCGGCCCACCAAACACAGACTCTCCAGATAGCCCCTTCTAGCTTTCCTGAAATCATGGATGTAGAAATGTATGTATTAACGCCAACCTATTCACATCACCCCCAACCCATTCACTCACCCATTACCCATCACCCCCCACCCATTCACTCACCCATTACCCACCACCCCCCCACCCATTCACTCACCCATTATCCATCACCACACACCCATTCACTCACCCATTACCATCACCCCCCACCCATTCACTCACCCATTACCCACCACCCCCCACCCATTCACTCACCCATTATCCATCACCACACACCCATTCACTCACCCATTACCCATCACCCCCATCTATTCCCTCACCCATCACCCATCACCCCCCACCCATTCACTCACCCATCACCCCACACCCATTACCCATCACCCCACCATTCACTCACCCATTACCCATCACCCTACATCAAGGTTCCTCAATTCTCGCAACCCACTTTTTTCACAATTCTCGCTAATAGGCTGCTAAAAAAAAAGAAAAAAAAAAGTGATCGGATGATCTCATAAATGGGCTTAAAACCTCCCCCTGCTCGAGCCGGTTCCAAAACTGTGCCATATGAGGGGATTCCGCCACAGGGGGCGGCACTGGAGCGGACACACACACACACACACACACACACACACACACACACACACACACCACACACACACACACACACTTTCGCTAATAGATATATATATATTATATATATATATATAATATATATATATATAATATATAATATATATATATATATATAATATATAATATAATATATATATATATATATATATATATATATAATATATAATATATATATATATATATATATAATATATATTATATATATATATATATAATATATATATATAAATATATATATATATATATATAATATATATATATATATATATATATATATATATAATATATATATATATATATATATATATATATATATATATATATATATATATATATATATATACAGGAATGGACATAAGGAAATAATGTGTAAATAAACTACTGTTACAACAATACATACCTGATCAGTGGGACACGTGTGCCTGCCTGGAGTTGCATATCCGCTCTATGTTAGGAGGGGACAGTTGACAGACACACTCTCATTTCCTCTTCAACAGCCAGCCGTTTATTCCTTTTCTTAGTTTTTAAATTTGTGAGGGGCTGAGAATCCCAGTTCACACAGGAATGAGGTTGAAAAACTGCAAGAGTATTTTCTGGGCCTTGGTATATGTGGGTGTTAGTTTCCATTTGAATCCAAAAGTTTCTAATGTCATATTCCAGAATTGCAGTTTTAGTGTGCGGTTCATTACGGATGTTGATTAGTTCCTATCTTCAAGGACGCTAAAGTTGTGGCTTGCTCAAGGGATCGGAACGAATGGATTTATCAGCCAGTCATAACTTTCAAACAGATATATTGGGAAATATTTTTCTATGTTCCTTATACTGAGCTTCAAGGTGATGCTAACTGAGTGGAAACAAGGTCTGTATTTTAGCTTCAGGATTCTTTGAAAAATGTCAATCTTCCTTCACTCACCCTTTCATTCCAGAGGCCTCAATTTTTTCCTACCAAGGCTTTCATTTTGTCAGGACAGATGTTATCATATTTTAAGTATTCCTTGCATACTTGCATTAACATTGTTCAGATGTTCCAAATATGTCTGCCAAGTAGCCAATTTGCCCACCTCCAAATCCATCAGCAAAGTAATTCGGCAGAATTCAGTTTTCTCCTCGAGGGTAAAGAAAAGGGAGCATTTCCTCTCTCAGTTCATGACCACCGGGAATAACACTTTGCCCTCTTGATAAACCACCGGACTTCTGTGTGGGAGGAGAAGGACCTTCGTGAGGAGACCCCATTTCTTCACAAAGTATGGAAAAAGTCTTGGACTGCTTTGGTTGCTTTAAGAAAATTTACCATTTTCACAAACATCATCAAGAACAAACTTGAATTCTTAGTCCGATTGTTTTTAGCAACAAGAGCTTCACGGTGAAGAAACAATGGGTAGTAATCAATCTGGGTTCTCCTTCTTGACTAAGGACACAAAACCCTTTTTCCCGATCCCACCATGGATGGAAAGCCATCTGTGCAAATTTCATACACATAATTTCCATGAACAAGTCCTTTCTTTCAAGTATTCTGTCACTGTAGAAAAATCTCCTGTCCTGTGGTTTTGCACCAGTTCTTTGCAGCACAAGGAAAGTTCAGTTATCTTGTTATCAGCAACATAACGGATGACACTAGAAATGAGCTTTTCCTCCAATGTCGTGATTCACCACATTGTCAAGCATACATTTTACCTTTCACGTAGTTCACACACATTTTTCAATTTCAGACGACAGTCCTTAATTCGTTACCAATCGTGCGCGTCGGAGAAGGGAATTTTTTTTCCCTTTCTCCTTCAGCCCTCATCCCCAAAACAATGTTTTCCCCACAGCACAGCAAGCTGGAAGGGAAATATGACTCTGCAATTGGAATGGGGTTCATTTGTTTTGTGTAGCTATGCCACTAAATAGCTTGCTTTCTGTGCCTTTTCTGCCACCTTCCCTTTTTCTCAAACCAAGCCTTTGTTGTTTTGTTACTTTCACGATCTTTTAAAGTAATCTATAGGATTTCTGAGAGAGGAGATTATTGTTTGATTGTTTAAATGCTCTTCATTTATAGGAGTCATAGATCATTAGATAGCTCAATGGCGCAAACAACACATTTGGCTTTAGGACCCTTTGCATCACACAGCAAGTGAACCCAAGTCCAAGATAACTGTCGTTAACAGGCGAAATGAATTAATGCGGTTACTTTGCTGGCACGTGTCGTCGTTTGACCCGCTCAGACCTGGATGACAAAAAACTCTCATTCATTTGTCACTTCTCTTTGAGCACTTGGACCTGCACGACTACGGTCACCTTTCACTGTCACTTCACTTTGCAGCACGGACCTGTACGACTCTGCTCATTTTCAACTGTCACTACTTTCTTCACTTTCCACACGAGGTCTGAACGAGAGGACTCACTTTCAACAGTTATTACTGTTACTCGCATTTCGGTGCCTTTGACACATTTAGTTTTGATCATGATCAACTGCGACTCCCGCTATGCCTTCAGTACACTTCGCTTTTTGTAATGAGGACTTATCCATTTTTTTCAGCTTGGACCCATTACACACCACAACAGCGATACTTATGAAGGCTCACGGCTACACTACCAGGGAGGTGCCTACCCAAGCTCTGCCTACGTGTGTTGCCAAATTAGACATGTTATTATCGATCTGGGTTTTCACGTAAATCACGTCAAAACAGTCAAACTGCATAATGCACTGATATACGTATGCATCAGTTTCTATCATAATCTTTCCTTTATTTGTCGCTAAAAAACAATTCACATGAACGCGTGATAAAGCTAGTAAGTTGGTAACTCAGTAACGCCAGCAGCTGCGACTCAGAATGGTACAGTACGTGTACAGTACTCGTATAAAACAAGTTATGTGGGTGAAGCGGGAAGTATTTTTTTTAAGCATGAAATAACTTATTTATTTATTCTCATTTCTACTTTATCCATCGACCCAAAGTACGTACAATAGTATTAAAAGGACCTTGCATCTACCTGCCTCGTTACATATTAACTCACATTTACGATTTTCCATCGTCCAATTATAAAAAAGCAAAAACTGCGACCCAAAGCGCAAAATACCCAATCTATGAAAAATTACGCGGCGCACCTAGGGGATTAACGGCGACAAGTGCGCCGTGGCGCACAGTTTGAGAATCACTGCCCTAGCCCCTGTAGCACGACGTGACCCATGACCCCTGAGGGGTTCAGGGCACGGGAAGGTCAGGGGACGCACCCTGGTGTCAGCACGAGCTGACAGACGACCTAAACGCGATACCAAAAGACACTACAACGAGAGTGTCTTTGGCAATACTAAGCAGAAAAAAGTCACAAGAAGAAGAAGAAGAAGATTTGTATCCAAAACGAATTGCGTTAGTGAACGTAATCTCCACACTAGCAGCAAGGAGGACCGACTTCTTGTTACAAAAAGGCCGAAAAAAGCTCAGTGTTACCGTCTTTACCAGCCAAAAATGTAGTTTTCATTTTCACCGGAAAACACTAGGTAAAGTGCAATGTTTCTACATTGGTGAAGAAGTGTGGCGCCATGCTGACCCCAGGCATTAGGCAGTAAAGTACGGGTGTAGGTCATCTCGCGAGGCCGAAACTTAGTTTTCCTGCATGTTTTGATGTGCTTGAATGAATCTGGGGTATTATTCCCAGAGAATGAACACCGAATCCACTTTTGGTGGACGAAACCATTTTTTCTGGTGGGGGGGGGGGGGGGGGACTTTTTGATACCGTGTGGTCAAATTTCGGTAGTTGGCTTTCACCGATTTCGAGGCCAAAACTTAGTTTTCCTGAATAGTTTTGATGTGTATGGATGAATCTGCACTTGTTTTTTGTCGGAAATAAAGTATTGTTTACATGTGTGGGAGGGATTCCCCGCCCCGCCCCTCCGGCTCGCCCCGCAAACTGTGCTTTGCTTCTCACTGCCATAGTATTGATAATTTTTTTTCTTTTCTTGATATCATCTGTTACTAAACCAAACCCCACCTCTAACCTAACCTAACCTAATCTGATTAAACCTAACTTAACCGTTTCTGGCTGAAATAGCGGTAGATTTATGGTAGTACAGGGAGGTCCCGTTATACGAGCATTCGATATACGAGAATCCGATGATACGAGATGTGTAAATTAGGGTCTATTTTCAATATACGAGATCGAAAATCCAATGTTACGACATTCAAACGGGGGTGAGTAAAATTCCCAAGTTATTTTACTTAGTAATTACAAGTTATTTACTAAATTAAAAAGTAATTTACTGATATATGTTTTTCCAAGGTTGTCATAATCAATCTAAAATAGTTGAAAATTCGGGTGGCTCAGTACGACAAGTGCCTAAAAAAATTCACAACCCGGGGCGAGAGCACAACAACTCCTCGCACTACCTAGATACTATTTTTCCCTAAGACGGAAGCTACAAAGCTGTTTGAAAGCTCCTCAAGGTCGAAAACGGTGGGAAGGTTGTGAGGCAAAGGCGTATCCGTCCCCACCCAAATGAAAAACAGTTTTTAAAACTTCTCGCCCAAAATACAACCACGTACATTTTCCGGGGAAAAATGGCGGGGAAACTGCCTCTCCCCTTCTGTCCCCGTCATCAAAAACAAATTCTCGTTTTTTTTGAATGCTTCGTTTAAGTAGTTTTAATGTTCAAAAGTAAATATATAAGTAAGGAGCCTGTTTTGCTAGTGTTTTGGGTGGTAAAAGGGTTGATGGGGTGTTAAAAGGGGGAAAATTTTTGTATATGGGGGGCTCCGCGGCAAATATTTCTCCGCACTCTGCCCCGCCAGCTCGGGGCCCGCATCACCCCCTCATAACATCTTTTAAAACACCCTTTATTTAAAGGGGACACATGGTCTCTTTATTTGATAAGACCGTGGATTAAACATCTCCATAATCCTAAGTTGTATAATAAAGAGTGATAAAAGTTTAAGCCTGCCCCCAAACCCACCTTTCGGGGGAGGGGGCGGCCCCGCCCCGGCCGCCGCCTCTCTCAAAAACTGCCCTCTCCGCCTCACCGTGCTTCCTGAAAAGCGTCGTCCTACGCCTTATGCACCAAAGGGTTCCCAGGATATGGGGTTCCCCAAAGGGGCCCCGCTTTTCCCACTAAAAAATTACCAAAGGATCTCCGCGGCGGCGGGGCGTCGGCTGCCCCCCGCACAACACAACCCCCCGTTTCAGCGATAAATGTGCCCTTCCTGAAAAGTCGGTCAGCTCCCCCGCATGTGATAGCAAGGATATCCCAGGGTCATGGATTCCCGGGGTTTCGCACCCCTACTAAAAATATGGTTGCAGAAAATTTACCCAAGAAAAAGCCACCAAACCCAAAATTCCCCCCAGAAAATTCCACCCAAGAAAATTTCACCCCTGTAAATTTTCCCCCCAGAAAATTTTCCCCCCCAAAATGATAAAGGGAAAAATGCATACAACGTTTTAAAAACTTTCATTTTATTGCTTTACTTTCCAGACAACCAAAATGGTCCCAGGGTTAAAAACCAGGTTAAAAACGAGGTTTAAAAATTAAGGCAGACATAAACTACTTTTTCATTGTATTTTATTTAAAGCTTAGTTTAATGAAGATTATGTGCAACGCCTTTCAGAAACTCCATGATGTCTCCATGATAGTTCTCCACGAGGATTTTCAGTCTTTTGTTTATAGTCTTGTATTGTTTTCGTTTTTGACTTCTCATCTCCTCTTCGGACGTGCAATAATTTTGTTTGTGTGAGGGCTTCTTCTTTTTGTAGTGCATCACAAAGCTTCCACAAATTTGGGTGCATACTTGTTATAGACGCTCTTAGTGCACTGTGAAAACCTTCTACAGCATTATTAGTTCTAGGTTGGTCATTCAGAGTACGCTCTCGTACGTTCCACACTTCAATTGGGAAAAGAGGTTCTACTCTTCTTCGTCGTTCGCCCCTTCCCCGTTGAATACCAATGTAGGCGCCTTCGATAACATTAAAAAAAAAGAAGAAGAAAAAAAACACACAAAAGCAAGTACACCTACTATACTAATTTCAACGCATTATACAAAGGAATATACAAAGGAAACACAAACAGCAACAGACCGATAGGTCCTTACAAGACTGTTTGCTTTAACTACACTACACTAACTAGATAATAAGAGAGAAAGGATAGGAAGTAGAAGGCTCCTCCCCACCCACCCATCCCTCCAGCCGAAGCTGGCCGGAAAAGAAGTGATACCATGCAATATAGAAAAACTGCATGGAATTTGTGAGGAAAGTTGAAAGCTGTAATCTATGGCTAACTACTACTAGTTTGTGGGGGTAGGTTTAGTGCTTGATAGATAGGTCATGTTATGTGTGTTTTGTAATGGTGTGAACACAGTGTGGAGGTTCAAGGGTGGTGCGGCAGCCTTGCCTGGCGCTTTCTTGGGAGGCAGCAGTCAATCAGGCCCCAGCTCCGTTTCAATCCACTGCGGTAGTGCACTTTCCAAGTAGGACGCCGTGCACTTCAATGCCCCCTGCAGCAGTGACCCCTGGTATATAAATCCCGATGGTGGTCACTAACTGACAGGGCCCTTACTGAACCACAACCCGTCACAGGTCAAAGTTGTTGTAGTGACCGTTTACTCGGGGCTGTCTGAGACGTGTGGGAGGGGTTGTGTAGACGCGACTCGCAATCATTTTACGCAATGAGAGTAAGTTTCAGAGGCCCGCGAGATAAATTTATTATTCCGAGATAAACAGTGACAACCGGGGATTTGATATGAATATATTTATCGAGGCGATTTTTAAATGATTCTATTGTATTTGAGTTTACTACGTCTGACGGCAGCCCATTCCATACGTTTACAACACGGTTTGTGAAGAAGTACTTTGCTTCGTTCGTTACAAACCGTTTCCTGCTTATTTTAAATCCGTTGTTTCTAGTTGAGCTTGACCGGTCTAGCGTGAAAGATTTTCTGGGACTACGTTCGTAAATCCATTGAAGATTTTAAAGACTTCGATGAGGTCACCTCTATCCTTCGTTTGTTAGTGGGAATAAGTTAAGTTCTTTGAGCCGATTTTCGTACGATTTATTTCGCAATCTAGGTATCATTTTAGTTACTCTGCGCTGTATTTTTTCTAGTTTATCTATGTCCTTTTTATAATAAGGTGACCAGAACTGCACACAGTATTCTAGATGGGGGCGAACAAGCGAGTTAAAAAGAGTGAGTATAACTTTTTCAGATTTGAAACTGAAAGTTCGTCCAATAAAGCCAACCAATTTATTTGCAGTTTTTACTACCTCTATAATTTGGTTATTCGGTTTGAGATCTTTCGAGATTATAACGCCTAAATCTTTTTCTTTATCAACACTTGTTAGTTGGAAATCGTTCATCACGTAACTTTTATGAGGGTTGTTATTACCGATATGTAGTACATGACATTTGTCAAGGTTGAAATTCATTTGCCATGTTTTTGACCATTCTGTTAGCGTGTTTAAGTCGTTTTGTATGAGTTGGCGCTGAGATTCTGTAGAGGCTATGTTTGTGATTTTCGTGTCATCAGCAAATTTCGATATCCTGCATGTGATTCCCTCGTCAATGTCATTTATGTATATTAAGAACAGGATAGGTCCGAGAACTGATCCTTGAGGAACACCACTATTTACACTGGTCCAGTCAAAAATTGTGGGTGGAACTTTCTTGGGTGGAAATTTACATGGGTGAAATTTTCTTGGGTGGAATTTTCTGGGTGGAATTTTCGTTGGTGGAATTTTCTTGGGTGGAATTTTCATGGAACCCTAAATATTACCAAATTTTATGATAGCTTGAAAAACGTCTTTTTTTTTTTTATATAATTGTTGGGGTCCTGGAACCAAACCTATATTTTACCATTAGTTATGTGTTTCGTTATACGAGATTTCGCTTTACGAGTATGTCGCAGGTGGAATCGCTAACTGCTCGTATCTTGCGGGACCTCGCTCTATTACTGTGTACGACCATTGTATTCAAACTGTCAGGCATGGGAATGGGGGTTCAAAATACTCCAGAAATGTATAGAAAATCTCCACACATGATGTATGGTAAAATCCTATGACTGTCTGAAGAGCCCACTAACTGAACTAATACCCAGTGAAGTTGGGATGTGCTTTGAATTACTCTGGCTGAACCGTTTCTGTCGCAAAAAATCTTTTTTGTTTTTATGATGTTGTTTAGTTACTTAGGTAGGTTTAGGTCAGAGCAGTTGCGGCTCGTGATAAAGATACATTGGAGGGGTTCACTAACAACGAGTAGGAACACAAGCAAATTTTACCTATCATCACAGGTATTTTACTAGTTGTAACATTACAATGGAAAAGAGCTATGGTCTGGCGTAGCTGTCCCGTCTCCTAGTGCTACTATTATCGCCAGTTTGGGCGGCTTTGAAGTCCTGAATACTTCTTGGCATATCACTTTTGCATCAAGGTTGTTCCAGGCTTCTATGCTTGCTTATATGCTGAAGGCTGTAATTTTTGATATGCCTCTCTTTGGGCATGTTGGTCGCTTTTCATATTTCTATCTGCATGACCGTCTCCTGTAGGGCTTCTGTTCGTCCCACACATAACAGTATAATGTTCTATCAATTTTTTCCAGTACCCATTGATGCTGATATAGCACTGGGCTGATACAAAGTTCTTTCCCTTTCTCTTGACTTTTCTCAAGTGTTTGGGGAGTTTAGTGGCATTGAATAGTCTTTTTTGCGCTACATGTTAAATCTCTGCAGGCTTGGAGCCCATTTTTGTGGCATGCTTCTTTGTATTCCTCTCAAATCTTCCTATACTCGCATTCTCTTTTATGTGGTGACCAAATCACTGCCGGGGCATATTCCAACCTTGTGCGAATTCAGAGATGTTATCATTTCTTGATCATCTCTTCATCAGATGTTTTTTTGAATGCCATTCTTTATATTCCTCAGCAACATGGTATAAAGAATCTCTGCTGTGATCTTGTTTGTGATATGCTTCTCTGGTGACGAACTTGTCCTTAATCCATATCTTCGCAGATCTTTTTCGACCATTGTGGTTTTGTATTATCCATTCGTTTCCCATCGAATTCTTTCGCTCTCTGCTCTTTTTGGGGGGGAGAAAAAAACTGCCCATTTGCCACCCACTTTACATTTTCTTTTTGGGACATTTAGAAACTAAACTCGCATTTCCCATATTTGAACTCCCTTCTGAAAATCAGCTTGAAAACTTATCTTTAGATTCCTTATTGTAAATCGCTCAGTCCTCTTTACTTGTGTCGTGACTTTTCTTAGTAATTTAGCATCATCAGGCGAATAAACTCGATATAACTTCACTCTTTCTTCATATCATTACATGAGACAAGAACATCACTGGCCAATACTGGATTCCTTGAGGAACTCCACTTAGTCACACTGCACCATTCTGACTTCTGGATATTTTATTACTGTTGGCTCTATCTCTCTCTTTGCTCAAAAGGTCTTGGCCATCCACTTCAGCATACCACTCCTGTCAATCCTCCTACTATGTTCTAGGGCTTTCCAGTTAGGCATTCCTCTTATAGAGGTACTTTTCAAATGCCTTCTTTAGTCCTAAGTAAGATCAATCGCTCCACCCTTCTCACCTTCTGTGTCTTATGATACATCGATCACTTGCGACGGTTTAAAAGCTCAATGAGTTTTGTTGTACATAGATCATTTCCTCCTCTAAATCGCAATTGAATTGGCCAACTGTGCAGTGTGTTGTCTCTTCCAAATATTTCTGAATCGTCTATCTTCCTTTCACAATTTTTTCACACATTTTGTTGGGACACTACAATTGTTAATGTACTGGCCTGTAATTTAGTGGTATCTTCTTTGGTCACCCCGTCCTTGGTGAATTGGCACATATTTGCTCCTTTTTCCATCAGTCAAGCGGGACTGCTGCTTCTCCTTGAGTGTAACTCTCAATTTACACTATGTAATGGTTCACTGCTAGTATGGTTACTTGCATCTCTGTGAGTTGGTTATGTTGATATGTCACGGCGTAGGATGTTGTCAGGAGCATGGTATGGCATTGTTGGGTGGTTAGAATTAAGGGTTATGGTGTGGTTTTAGTAGTAAGAGGGGATGGCTGGAGGTGGTGTATGGGTTTAGAATTTACAGTGATTACTTGAAATATAGTAGTTTGTAGGCGCGATAATTCCGGAAATGCTTGGATTCAGTCTTATGTTATATTGTAATGTTTAGTGCTATGGATAAGTGATGTTATGGCAAAAATCTCACGTAGGATTTCTGCCATCGTGCATTATGTTTAATTAAAGAAATAGGACGATATAGACGCCACTAAGCGTCTAGCATGCACTGTTAAAACGACGAGAGATGGGAGCGAGTACCTTATGCTGGCCTCGAGCTAGCAGTTCATTGTGTTCTGACCATAGTAGGCGCTAGCGGCGGAACAGACAGGAATTGGTCTACCATATCATAGCTTAAATGATATGAAAAGATAGGCCACTTACTATTAATTGCACGATCTTGGTTCTTACATGAAAATTCCACTAGTTTTAAGCGTGAATTCAATCTATATCGATTGGGGGGGGTTCATACGGCCAGGGCGGGCGCGTACGCCATGCGCCTCACGATTGACCTTATTGCGGACGCACTAGCCGCAGGGGAGTCGACGCACGGCGGCTAGAGCTTGTGCGCCGGCATAGCAGGGCTCCGCTTTCCCATACAAATAGCAATGCTCTCGTACAGGAGATAACATGGCACATTTGCCCTGCAGGGCCATACGAGCTTGTGGGGGACGCTCCTCCTTAGGCTCCTCCAGTAGCCGTATTGTCTCTTGAGCAGATTAAGCGACCTTCGATGGGATAGATCGGTTTGCAGGGTTTTAGCGGTGGGGGGCCCTGCCCATATGATGTCTGAATGATTGGCGGCTTGGACCGACTATGCTTTAGGGCTAATAGGACGCTGCGATTCAGTCTACACAGTGCAATTCGCTGATTTGGGGAGGCGCATGGCCGTATATATCATCCCCGGGCGATACGGCCTGCATGATTGTCTGCGGAAGACACTTATTACCAATAGGCATTGATTGCGGTCTCTTCAATCTATGATTTAAGATGTCCATAGTTCTGCATGGCGCGAAAAGAAGTGATTGAAGCCTATAGTAGTAACATAGCAGGGCTCATCCATAAGCGTCATGCTATGAATGTCTGCAGATCTTTTCCTGCTATACTGCACCTATGGTACCGAACTAAATGCCATAGTACTCGCTAGCTGAGCGGAGTTCTGATAACACCGTGGGCATATAGCCGAATGCGCTCGTAAGGCTTCTTGATCTGTGACTCGCGCCGTGCATTTATGGACTGGGCATGCTACAAGGTAATGTCTAAACTTTGCGGCTTAAAAAAAAAGGATGCAATCAATGATCGCTGCGGCCGTCCTACGCAGTTAACAAGACTGAGTACTAGCTGGCTTTCATCTAGTGATAGGCGTCTCCATAACCAGCTGGACCTTGTGGTCTTGAGCCGTAGGAGACCGCCTCTACATCTCCAAAGCTTTGCCTGCTCGTGGGCAGCGCGTGCGCGCTTCGGAGAGCGGCTTATCAACCAAGATAACGCGGTAGGCCCCCTAGCATCATCGACTCAGCAAAGACTTTACAGCAAGATCATCGGCTATAAATTTAAATAAAGTATCAGTGATCGCTGTGTATTGCGCGATGGAGATGCTGCGCACTAATCACGTTTAGATCTTTACACTCTTGTGGTCCTTAATACCTCAGATTCGCATACATAGGGTAATTAAAAGATGATCCGGGCTAAGGGACGTGCACGTGTCTTGGCGCTATCACTTCTCTTGTGTATAGACGAGTAAATAGTTAAGCTGTGATGACACTGCGCTCCACAGCACTTCATACAGCAGCAATCTCTATGAGTGCGCGGCGTGAAATTACATAGATCCAGTTATCTAAACGCTAGATAGGCCTTGCGTAATCTGCGGCTGCAGAAATTAGTTCGGGGCTAGAAGGATCCACGTGACGTAGCGATGCACTGAGTCTTAAAAGCGGCCTCATTCCTTTGTAGTTTATGGCATTACGATAGGGCTGCAAGCATTCTCCTCTTCAGAGACTCCCGTCGGGCGTATCCGATCGTGCTTGAGGACAGAAAGGGCCGCTTAGTATAACGGTTTTCTACGACTTTTACTTTTTTTGAAAAACTTTACGCTAAGAGCACGTCGTGATACCCATTACTGCTGAGGTGTCTCTTGATGCTTCTAGGCAGTTATGGACTTACGCGATCCGCTTTCTATGCTAATAGATGGGGGGCAAGCACCAGCATGGCTCGGGCACGCGCTGATCAGTGTCATATACCGTGGTATAGTTAGAGTAGATCTGGGCAATCTCGAGAAATGGCCAGTGGATGGTCGCTGCGTCATTTTATACTCAGAGGTTAGGTCTAATGGCTTGTGTTTTTGGGCTGCTGGCGCAGACTAATATTTTTCAAAAAACATTGAAGAATTATTATTTCGCGGATAAATTATTGGATAGGCTACCGCATCTAGAATAGCGCTAAAAAATTATAGGTTCAGTTCTGTTTGTTCGATGGCTAATTATATGGATGACATGCATTACGATTGAACGTTCTAGATAGCAATTTAATGCAAATTACTCGCCTCGAGTAGCAAAGCTTAATATATTTTTTACATGTATATTGTGCATGTAAAATTTGGGCGATGTTCACACTGTTTTCTAAGACAGTACTGCTGCGTCTGGCAAACGCTTGTCAAAATACAATAAGCAATGCCTTGGAAAAACGAAGAATAAAGAATGCCGAATCGGCTTGTTGCTGCGACAATGTAGGTTATAATTGTGGAAGGCGACGTGCCGCGGCGGGGAGATTGAATCAAAACATTGCCACTTCACGCGTCGACTCATTGCACTTCTAGGCTTTCTATCTGATTGATACACAATAATAACAGGAAAATATGACTGCCTAGGTATAGATACCTTCTAAACATTCGTTATTGACTATATAATATCATAGAGTAGCATTTACCTCGCCTCCTCAACTATAACCTACTTGGTTATTTGGTTATATACAATGTTTTACAGAATCAGGCTTCTATACAATATACATTAGAAGAAAATCGTTCTTAATATTATACTTGTGTGTTTTAAGTACAGTGGAATAAGCCCATATTTTTCTTTCAAGTTGACCAACTTTTCAACAAATTGTGAGTTAAAACTACCAGCGACCACTGGCATTTCGGAGTTGCAGTTCTCTCTAATTGTTGCAGTCCTGACGGTCCCCTTTCCTATCCAGAAAGGGATGACCAGCCCCCTTTTCCAGTCAGGAGAATGGTACCTGATTGCCACACAGCAGTCAGGACAGCATGCAACCCACGGATCATGGCCTCACCCCCAGCTTTGAGGAGCTCCGCACTGATATTACAAACACCAGCTGCCTTTCCACCCCTCAACTTTGCTACAGCCTCTCTGACTTCGTCAAGAGAGGGTGCGGTTTCGTCAATGGGAGGATCGGCATTCACTGCCTGTACTCCAGTGGTGTCAAACTGCTCAGTTGGAGGGTCCACCGTGAGCAACTGCCCAAAGTACTCAGCCCAACGAGCCATCTGCCTATCCATTTCCGACACGAGGCGCCCATCTGCTGCTCGAATAGCACTCGCCCGAAATGGAGACTTGGAACGGAGCTTCTTCAGGGCTCGGTAGGCATAAGAACATAAGAAAATAAGGAAGCTACAAGAGGCCGCGAGGCCTACACGTGGTAGTTCCTGTCACCTAACACTACCTACATCCACCTTTCATCCCATCCATGAACCTATCCAGCTCCCCTTTAAAGCTCCCTAATGACTCCGCACTAACTACCTGTCTACTGAGACCATTCCACTCATTCACCACCCTATTTGTGAACCAGTTTTTTCCCTATTTCCTTTCTAAATCTACGCTTTTTCCAGCTTGAATCCGTTACTTCTTGTTCTACCCTGGTTAAAAGCCGTAAGAACTTTTCCTACCTCTCCTTTATTAAATCCCTTTATCCACTTAAAACTTCTATCAGATCGCCCCTTACTTCTGCGTCTCTCGAGTGAGTGTAATTTTATAACTTCAATCTCCTCTCATAACTAAAGTTATGCATCCCTTGTATCATTTTGGTCATCCTTCTCTGCACTTTTTCTAACAACACTATATCCATCCTGTAATATGTGAGACCAAAACTGAACTGCATAGTCTAGGTGAGGCCTGACTAGAGCCAGATAAAGCTTTAGAATAACTTCCGCACTTCTACTTTTAACACTTCTGGTAATGAATCCTAATACTCTATTAGCTCTATTTCTGGCCTCAATACATTGTTTCCTAGGTCGGAGGTCTGGGCTCACCCTCACTCCAAGATCTTTTTCACCTTCTGATCTTTTCAGCGATACATTGCTTATGGTGTATCTATTACCAGGTTTTTTCTACCAACATTCATAACGCTACATTTATCAATATTAAATTCCATCTGCCATCTGACTGCCCACTCGTTAAGTTTATCTAAGTCTCCCTGCAATATGTTTTACGTCAGACTGTGATCCAATAATCCTACCTAACTTAGTATCATCAGCAAACTGCTGATATCACTGCTAATCCCACTATCCAAGTCGTTGATGTAAATCAAAAATAGTAATGGGCCCAAAACAGACCCTTGTGGAACTCCACTTGTCGCCAGTCCCCATTCAGATTTGAACCATTAATTGTAACCCAGGCGGGTCGGAGGTCATTAGCGTTCAAATGTGACCCTCGACATCCTCAGTGAGACTCCTGACGTACCTCTCCTTGTCTCTCCCCCAGGAGGGTTCTAGCCTGTAGAGTTTTCACGTTTGAAGGTATCCCACAGTTCTACAGGTCCTCGAGGGCACCGAGCACATCAACCGATTTGAGACTGCCACCGCTACTCATGGGCACATGTCAAGTCCTTCAGTTTCTCAAGATGAAACACAGTATGGTAACCTCTTCAGATTCTTCTGAACTTGACATGAAGCTTAAGTGTAGCAACAACAAGTCTGTGATCTGTTCCAAAGAACTCAGCACTCCGGTAAACCCTGCAGTTCTGGAGGATCCTCCAACGGTATTAACGAGGACGTGGTCGATCTCCTTAGCTACCCCTCTGGCATTACTATACATGTCCAGCGGTGCAGCTCTGGTCTCTGATACCAAGAACCTGCAATTCTCAACCTTCTGGACCTTGCAAAATTCAGAAGCAGAGAACTGTTGGTGTTTTCTGGTACCGGAGCCATGAGGACCAACACATAACTCGTAGCCATCTCTCCACAGTGCCAGTAGTAGCATTGAAGTCTCCCAGACATGAGTGTGTCCCGAGGAGGACACTGGTCTAATACAGAGTCGAGTTTGGTGTAGAACATCTTCTCTTCAGTTTTAACGCACCTCAGTAGGAGCGTATACTGCAACAAGAGACGTGAAACCCAGAGTGTGTTTCATCCTCACCCGCATTATACGCTCATCAACCGGAGTAACCTCAACAACTGACGGCTGCAGTTTTGCTGGAGATGTCTATAGCTACTCCCCGGTCACGGTGACCATTGCTCATGCCGGACCAGTAGTAGGTGTAACCACCACTACACTGCTAGTATCGCCACTGCCAGGTATCCTCGTCTCAGAGAGTCCCAATATATCTATCCTCAGCCTACTGAGCTCGCCCGATAGGAGAAGTAGTCGACAATCGTCTGAGAGGCTCAGAACGTTCCACAAGCCCACACGAAGAACTCTCCGGAGGTTTATCCCAGGAGTGATTCGACGGGCAGGCGCCGCCTCTGCACCGCCCCGGCCACCCCCATAAGGAAAAGTTGGACTAGGGGGCCCTACCACTCGATTTAGAGTACGGGATTCCCGAGGGCTTTGCCCCGCACTCGTCATAGGCAGACCCCCACCCTGCGTCGGCATTGGAGGGGTCTGCATGGTCGGGCCCCCCAGCAAAACCGGGTCGGGGGCACGGTTACCACGCCCTCTTAGAATGTTAGTGGCTAGGTTAGGTTTTTACAGGGAGGGGTCGCGAACCCCTCCCCAACCAATCTATATCAGGGATTGGCCTTCCTGTTCACCGTGGCCAGGGACGTAGAACCCCCTGTAGGGATTAACCCCAGGCTGCCCACTATTTCACCCATAGCTTGGGCTGGATGGCCATTGACTCAATAGTGAGTTCATCTGCCCTTAAAGATGGTCTTATTTTTACTCCATCTGGGTGTCCAGCACACCCTCCTCACTGGTAGAACCAGTGGGGAGCCGGTTTAGGTCGCTGACGATCCGACCATGTGGCTGGTTGTACTGGGTTACATGTTACCAGTAGCAGGGGACAACCCTGACCAGACCCAAATGTATTGAAAATAATTAAATAACAAGACTTTTTATTATATATTTGTTAGTAGTGTATCAATTCTGCTGTCTCTAAAAGCATCATACACCTGGCAGTCAGTGTTTGGGGGTGCTGCAGCTCTGCAGCCCTATGCCACGAGCTGCCACTGTACCTGACATTGTCAGGTAAAGGTTAGGTTCGGTTAGGTTAAATTTTTTTTTTTTGTCATTTTCATGTAAAGAAAAATTATTTGCGACAGAAACAGCTAGCAGAGTAATTCAAACACATTAAAACTCACCAGAAAAAAATAGTTTCGACCACCAAAAGAAGTTTGGTGTTCATCTGGAAATTTACCGAATCTGGCACTCGTTTTTGCCGGAAGCTTTTTTTTTTTCTTTCTTTTTCTTTTTTTCTTTTTTTCTCCGTAGTTTTGATATTTTTCTTTTTTTCTTGATATCTGTTACTTAACCAAACCCCACCTCTAACCTAACCAAATTTGATATAACCTAACTTAGCCGTTTCTAGCTGAAATAACTAGATGTTCGGTAGTACATATATGTACACTAAAACCCTTATAACTCGGCACGATAGGGGTTCTGGCCCTTGCCAAGTTATTCAATATGCCGACTTATGCAAATGTCCTCCTCTGATATGAGTAAACAAAAAAAAAAAAAAAAATTGTAAATAACTTTTACCCATAAATACCACTCATAAATCCACTTAAAATCTTTCTGCACCGTCGAGTGGCCTAGAAATACCCACATGCCCTGCCATTTGACTCTACCTTCGACTGCGAGTACATCGAAGGAGACGGGGGGGGCGGCATGAGCCTCTAATCACAGGTGTCACTATAACAATCCTGCCTGCCCCACCACGGTCGAGGGCCAACCATCACAGCCCTTAAGTGAGCCTCCAGGGTCTACCATCTGAGCCCTGGAGGTCAGTGCCTACAGGCGCTATAGGCATTGATGGAGGGAAAAAAAAAAAAAAAAAAGCTACTCGGCAACATGCCGAGATACATATTTTTTTGCAGACTGTCTTTGCCTTGCCGAGTTATATCAAATTCCGAGTTATACAATGCCGAGTTATAAGGGTTTTAGTGTATTGCCATTATTATTCAATTGCGCCATGGGAAATGGGTATCAAAAGACTCACAATGAGGAACATAAGAAACATAAGAACATAAGAAAATAAGGAAGCTACAAGAGGCCGTGAGGCCTACACGTGGTAGTTCCTGTTACCTAACACTACCTACATTAGGGTGCCAATAGCGCATATGGGTAAATTTAAAACTTGATATTTTTGAACGGCCCTTGGTGGGATACTGTGCAGTAATGATAAAACCTCTCGTGCAAAATTTGAAGCGAATCGGTTTATATTTAGAGGTGGCGCAAGTGAATTGAAACCTGTACTATGTGTACGATGTGATTATACCAGATACCTGTACCAAAGTCTGAAAGGCTAGGGTTCTAAATCACCCATTTCTTTTTCAGAATGGCTCATTCACGCGCAGCTACGACTGTTTGGCTGGTGGGACAGCCAAACCCCGACCCCATCCTCGGAGCCAAACTCCCCTCTCGTGGCGACATGCTCATCGGGCTTTCTACTTCCACAACGTGGAAAAGAAAACCGTCGACACCAGCGCCGCGGCCACTGTACAAGAGGTGCTAAGGTTCTGGGAGACCGCGAGGATCCCAACGATGACGGCAAGAAGCGCCGTTCGCAAGGTGGAGGTCTTGTTCAAGGACTGGAAGGCGCTCGTGAAGAGCAAGGGAAGAGCGATGAACAAGACGAAGGAGGAAGAGTTTCAAGAGGCCCTCTGCGACCTCTTCGACGCGATGACCCTGATGACGATCCCGGTTGATAGTTGTTCCTAGCAGCGCAACGTGAGAAGGGTCGCCGAGGGATCATGCAGGGAGCTGACAGGGTGCTGGAGCGCCGAGTTCAGCGCCGGGAGATGACAGTGGCGGGAGAGAAGCGATCACAAGAAGCCTCGACGTCGCAGCTGGACGAACGCGCGGTGCTCGCGTCCTCCTCCTCCTCATCCTCCTCCTCGGTTGAGTCCAGTCCGGCACGCGGCGGGGCGGCTGCTACCGCTGAGCCGACCGGTGCAAGCCCTCCGAAGCGACGAGCGCGGGGGTCACAGGTCGTGCTCTCCCAGGAGTTAGCGAGCGCCCTCGACCGGACTGGCGTGAGCGACCGCAAAGCGCTCCGCATCGTCGCGGCGACCGCCAGTAGCCTCGGCCACAATCCTCAGGAGCTGATCCTGAATGCCGAGAGCATCCGGCAGGCTCGCGCTGGCTACCAGTCCCAGCTGGCCGCGGAAGTCAAGACAACCTTCGTCCCTGACACGCCTCTTACCGTTCACTGGGACGGGAAGATCCTGCCAGATTGCGATGGTACGCGGGTGGATCGGCTGGCTATCCTCGTATCCGACGGCGTCCGGAAGCTCATCGGCGTTCCCAAGCTGGCAAGAGGGACTGGAGAGGCGATGGCGAGCGCCGTGGCTGAAGCGCTCGACGACTGGGGTCTCGCAGAGCGTGTGGTGGCTATGTCGTTCGATACGACCGCCGCCAACACTGGAGCCCTCGCCGGTGCCTGCACCCTGCTGGAGCAGAAGCTTGGTCGGCTTCTGCTAAGCCTCGCGTGCCGGCACCATGTACACGAGCTGGTGCTGGAGAAGGCGTTCTCTATCTGCATGGGGCCGTCGTCGGGTACTGACATCGGCGTCTTCAACCGATTCAAGGAACGGTGGGCTTTCATCGACCAGAGCCAGCCGGAGCCGCCAACGCCCGACGAGCTGCCGCCCACCCTCCTGAACAAGCGGGACACACTTCTGCAGGAGTGGGCCGCGCTGTTCAACACCAGCCACCCGCGGGACGACTACAAGGAGATGCTGGAGCTCTTCATCGTCCTGCTGGGTGGCGAGGGCGACATCCCGAAGGTGAAGTTCCGGCGACCGGGCGCCATGCACCGCGCGCGCTGGATGGCGCGTGCCATCTACGCGGCGAAGATTATGCTGTTCGCCGCCCAACTGGGGGAGCTCTGCTCGCCGCGCAAACTATCCAGCCTCCGCCGGTTCACCTTCTTCGTCGCTGAGGTCTACGTGACCCGCTGGTTCGAGGCGCCCGTGGCCACCTTCGCGCCGGCGAATGACTTGAAACTGGCTGCCGACCTCCGTGACTTCCACGACACTGAGATCGGCAAGGCATGCGTGAAGACCTTCTCACGGCACTTCTGGTACCTGAGCGAGCCACTGGTCGCCATGGCTCTCTTCGACCACCGCTTGCCAACCACCGAGAAGAAGGCGCTGGCGGAAGCGATGCAGCGGGAAAAAGGATCCGAGGAACCACTGAAGCGCATCACCGTCTCCGACGCCCGCCTCGCCTCGTCCACGCTAGCGTCGTTCGGAAGCCAGGCATCCAGCGCCCTCCTCGACGCCGTCGAAACGGAGAGGGCGTTCCTCTCGAAGGAGCCGGTGGAGTGGCCGAGTGACACGGGGTTCGTCGCGGCGTCTCGGCACGTCGCGAGCCTACACGTCACCAACGACACGGCGGAGCGAGGGGTGGCGCTGTTCCAGTCCTTCAACCTCAGCTTGACGAAGAACGAAGATCAGCGCCAATTCCTCTTGCAGGTCGTCGAGAGGCACCGTCGACAACAGCCAGGAAAATCGAAGGCTTCCCTTCCCCGGCCAAGCGGAAGACAATGAGTGGCTTGGGCAACCATGATACCCCCTGCCCCTAGAGGGGCTAATACTCGCTTTGAAGAGCGAGGGGGACCAGCAGCCCAGCTGGAGGAAGGGGAGGTCTCAAAAGGCTTCAATATTGCCAACAAACACCCCAGAGACGATTTCCTTCCTTGTAGTCCCTATCGGAGTCTATAGGGGGAACAATCAATCGACTTGCGCCACCTTTAAATATACTTTGATTGCGCTCAAATTTTACACACGTTGTTTTCTCACCACCCCACAGTATTCCACTAAGGGCCGTTAAAAAAATCCAACTTTAGTTTTTATTGGCACCCTAACCTACATCCACCTTTCATCCCCATCCATGAACCTATCCAGCCCCTCTTTAAAGCTCCCTAAAGACTCCGAATTAACTACCTGTCTACTGAGTCCATTCCATTCATTCACCACCCTATTTGTGAACCAGTTTTTCCCTATTTCTTTTTTAAATTACGATTTCCAGCTTGAATCCGTTACTTCTTGTTCTACCCTGGTTAATAGCCGGAAAAAATTTTTCCTACCTCTCCTTTTTTAAATCCCTTGACCCCATTTAAAAAATTTCTATAAGATCCCCCCTTTTACTTCCCCTTTTCCCCGAGTGAGTGTCCCTTTTTAGTAATTTTTGGGGTTTTACAGTTTTACAAGACTAACTTTTTCCAATTCCAAAATTTAAACCCAAAACCCACTTTTTAATCCCCCCTTTAAGAAAGGGGTTTTCAGGGCACCCCCAAACCCTTTTGGGAAAAAAATAAACTAAAAAATGTAAATTTAATTTTTCCCATAATATTTTGGAAAAGTTTTGGGCCCAAGGGGCAGCCTTTATTTTCCTTTTTCCACCTCCCCCGATTTCCCTTTCCCCCAAAACAAAATTAGGGGGTTGGATGGGGGGTTTGGGGGTTTTATTTTAGAAATGCATCCCTAAACCAAACCGCATGATTGTGGGTATAGACTAGGATATTTAG